>JAYRBW010014386.1:0-13089 GCA_036023295.1 Invenusta paracnida | reverse complement strand
TTTTGACCCTGATCAAATAGAAAAACGAGATGGAATCTACACTGGTGTATTGGGTAAACGTGGCGGCATCTACACTGGTTTATTGGGTAAACGTGAAGGCATCTACACTGGTTTATTGGGTAAACGTGGCGGCATCTACACTGGTCTTCTTGGAAAAAGAGATGGCTTCTATTCTGGATTGCTAGGAAAACGTTTTGCCAACTATTAAAAATAAAGTGACAATTGTGAATGTAATCGAATAAATGCCTTCTTTATAAATTTTATGGTCAGATGTTTTGAGCTACTGAACATAATTAATGACTTTATAAAATAAAATATTTCGATTTGATTCTTTACATTTTTATACATGATACCGTTATGTGCTTTAGCATATGTCGGAAAAGACATATTATAATAGACATTTATAAATATCCAATGGTTCTAATTTTTCTTATTTAAAATAAACTGCAATAAATTTATAATAAAATTTTCTTAATTAATTAATTTTTAATTATTTAGAATATTGCTAATCTACGCAATGTAATATTGCTATTTCATTAAATAGCGTGAAATAAAAATATAGTTAGTTAGTTTATAAATTATTACATGTAAGACACAAACTTTATATTGAGGTATAATTAAAGATCTGCATCGAAAATCAAATCAAAACAAAGCAACAGCGTCGCAAAAATGAATATCAAGAAACGAGCGTAAAGGTTAAACATTAAAATGTTGAAGTTGCATAGTTCAGACGTTGCTAAAATTGATATAAAAAGATTCAATAATTATATATATGTCATAATGCTTGCTACTCAAAATTAATATATAGATCAGTATGTACGATACATAGCTAGAAAATTCAATAAAAATTTTGAAAACAAAAGTCAGAAAAGTTTTTTATTTGTGTAGTAAATGTATTATCTAATTATAATTAAGTTATTAGGAGAAAATAATATATTAATATTAGTATTTAAATCTGAAAAATGTATCTTTAATATTGTTCTCTTAATTTTTACAAACCCTCTAGTTTGTATATATCGAACATATTTATCTATATACATTGTTTTCAAAAGTCAAAATTATAACATTTAATTCATTGCGCCACATTTATATCAACTACGCATAAACCTATATTTATTTTGTCTTTGACTTTTTGACTTTATTCAAAGAATTTAATTTAGAATCGTAAATACTTATAATAAATAGTATAATAAAACATTTCAAATATAATAATAATAATAATTACAAAGTACAAATTAGAACGAATATAGAAACCTGCGCGCTGCCAGGGGGGTTGAAGGGCCGAACGACCCACTTTGGCAGAGACAACGGCGCCCTTTTATAAGTAATAATAAACAAATTATACAGTTTTCACTTTAAATACTTGATTTTTTAAACGGCGCCCTTTTGCATTAAAACGATCCCTCTTCAGAAAATCCTAACGGCGCTCCTGATAAAAACAAAAATCAAATTATATGCTCAAATTGCAGAACCAATTATATATTTGTTAAAACATTATACTGCTACTTATACAAGCATGACACATAAAATATATTTTTCCGAACTTTACACTGATTGAATTTGGTGTGTCACAGGACACATTATTTTATCTCGATAATATTAATGACACAATAATATATAAAATAAGATTTTAAGCACAATTATGGCAATTACATAAATAGAAATACACATCGCATTAAAATTCTACAGAAATTAAGGTAGAAAAGTGCTTTTATTATTTATTTACGACAGTAACATAAAATTACATTTCGCCAACATTTAAAGTATTGTAAAAACATGTTAAAATAACTTGTTATAAACTATATATTATGCAAGATACAATTATAAAACTAGTAAATGCTTTGATAGATGCGTGTTACAGTTTACTCACTCCCGTTAATCAGACCTTTAAGAAATTCAATTGCTATGCGGAATTGAGAAATATATCTAAATATTATAATTATATATACAATATATATTAGGTATAATATTATATACATACAAAAAAATGTCATTCCACTAAATTGTATGCATCTGGTTCATAATTAATAGAATGCGTACATAAACATAATGCATAAATCTGCACTGAGCAATTTGAAGACTAAATTAATAATTATACAACATTCGTTTATGTCACATATTAGATATCCCACGAAATACTTTTGTAAGCATTACTTACTTTACATAGGATGAAATAAAACATGGCCAATAATCTCTATTAAACAAAAATAAAACAAATTTTGCTTATTGTATTGAAATCATGCAAAATTTGAAATATCGCTGTAATAAATGAGTCTGTATGAAGTTCTCAAGATGCTCCTGCAATAGTCGTAGTGTAGTTCTAATTATTAAGTATTTATTAAGATAGTGTGGAATTTATTTTTAGCATGATTGATACTAAACTATTTTCATCAAATTATCAGAATAAATAAAACAATCAATTAATGAAATAAAAAAATTGAGGAACAATATGTTGCCATATTCATGCAATCTTTATGTTTTGCATTTACATACCTAAATCTGGTTAAATGGACCGTAAAATTATATTTAAGAAATACTTAATAAAGATCCCTCCGTGTACGAAGATTGTTACACAGAAATCCTATATATAGTAATGTTACATTGTGTAACTATCGTTTAAACATTTCAAATAACTTTAATATAAATAAAATTTAAACGCACACAAGATTCATAAGAACACTTTAACATTTTTTACAATAACTAATTGATCAATTTTCCGGGAAAGAAGTATCTGATTTTTTTTATAAATCGAATAAGTTGGTAATAATAGAAAGAAAAAATTAATAAAATTGCTATTTTGACTGAGAAACAACATAAGTATTAGGTATCAGATGGACTTGCACCTTGCCATTGCAAATTATTAATTCTTACAAAAATACGAATTTATTATTTCTGAACTTACTTTTATCCATGGATTTGAATAACCACTTTTAATTAAGTTTTAGTCATATGAATCACAATCTACCATTTTTTTAATATTCACCAGTTCGTAGCACACATCTATGAAACAAAAATCTGAACAAATCCATTTTTAACAGAATACTCTCAAGAGTACAAACAATGACTGCAGTTTTGCTGTTTCAACTGACGCGACTGTATTTATGTTTATCGGTGTACGTAGCTGGGATGTAAAGCGTAGTCAGAGATGTATCTTTACTCCCTGTTATGGGGCTGCCGAATATAAATTATATAAAGAATGTGATATACTCAAATGATATAAACCTTAGTAAAATAAAAAAAGATGGGTACACCTTGTATTAATCCTATACACTTACATAAAGATACATAAAAATTGTTCCAGTACATATAAGGAACTCAAGAGAGAAGATATTATAGTAAGTGAGTCAAGGGATAAATAATCATTTCTGTACATCTGACTTCTACGTAAAATGTGCTTCTTTCTGTGTCTGTTAATAATAGTTAAATTTATAAACATTTGTGAGTTATGCCTTCATGTAGTGGTCTCCTCTTTTCTCACTTATCTGATCGGAGAGAGCTTTGTCTTAGATAGTAGGTTTGTAAATATATCAGTTTACCTATACGTATCCATTGGAACTATATTTAATTGTAAGCTAAATGAGAAATAATATATACTTCAGTAAAATTTACTAACATTATTTAAATGTCCAAAAATTTTTTATTTTGAAATTATTGTTCTAAATATTAAATAATTATATTTATCGTATAACTTTAAATTGGAATCAGACGCCCAATATCTATTCGGCCCGTATTCCATTCAAAACTGTGGTTTTTAATTTTTCTTATGGGTAATAGGGATCGATCTATGTTGAATTCATAATTTAAATATGTGTTTACTATAGAAATGGCTTAGATACAGACGATTTTTTTTTACAATTATCTATAGTATTAATTGTGAAACTACTGTCGAACAGATAGAAAGCTTTTCGGCTTTCAATGATCGATATGAGTTGTAAATCTGACAATAAAGTAAAGTTATGGTTTACAATATGGAGATGTTAATTTACATTTATTAAATATACAGCGTTTAACTTTCTAGATGTAACATTACATCTTTTGACATTTAGAAAATCTATTTAATTTATTAGAAATATGATTTGAATTATTTTATCAAAACTGTTCAAATTTATCTCGATTAAAAACATTCTAAAACTGATTTTTAATCTAAGTTGTTAAATAATTATATTCCAAAATAAGTTCGGAAAATGTGTTACACGGACACATTATTTATATATAAAATATTACCGACACATTAATTCGTGTCATACGAAAAATATATACGTGGATACAAATAAATGTGTCCTAGGACACCCATACTTGTGTCACGTAAATAAATTGTTGTCGTCCGACACGGTAACATGTATTTTTGTGTCCCGTGACACACCAAATTCTTATGTTGTAATCTTGAAAAAACTCAATTTCTTACATTAAGCTGTGCACTTTAATTGTTTAAGGTATTTTTTAAGTTTTCGTGTAATATTATGTGGGCGTCTGTTATTAAATTTTAACAATCTGCAGGATTTATAAATTTGTATAAATGTATAATTTTCATTAGATTGCGGACTTCATATTGCTATAAAATACCGTTACAGTTTCTAATACTTATTTACAAAATGTATTTTTCATAATTTTAAAAGAATATACAATGATAAATGTACCAAAAGCATTGATAACCAAATTATTAAATACATTAGGTTCAGATTTTCGTTCCATTCATACTTCATGCATGTCATAAAAGTATATCTTAAAATGAAGTTGCTTTTGAATTAATTATTAATTATATTTCCTGTGTACTAAGTAAACGAATTATTATGTGTATATTTGTAACTATATATTCTCTTATAGAATAAAGAAATTTAATGAAATGTGCACATATTTTCTATGTATGTATATTAAAGGGAACATTTCATACATGTAAATTACTAAATACATAACATATTCTGTCCTATAGAGTATTTTGATTATTTACTACTTTTCATTTTAATTATATGATTTAAAATGTCGTCCTTCTATAGTAAAACCTTTAAGGGTAATTAAAAGTTCAAGAACTAGGAGTCTTTAGAAGGGTTATAATTATATATAAAGTAATACATAAATTTAAAAGTATGTGTATATATGTATAATAGACTTTTACAATGTAGTTAGTTGAGAATTAATAACGACAAAAGTCCAAGGATTTTGATAATATAATTATTTCAGAAAATAAATGTAGAACTGTTAAAAATTCTACTTATAAAGATAATATTTATACATATGTATATGTAAACATCTTTTTTTATTCAATATATTATGGGCTGTATCACAAAATACTAAATAGACATACTTTTGGCGATAAGATATAGTACAATCAAATGTATAATAAGCAGTTGTCATGTTGAAGCAATCAATTTCACAGGTAAAATACCTGCACTCTACCAGCCAAACAAATTCAATGTGATATTATATAATGCATGTTGAATCAATACGTTAAAATGCCAGCATTATATATAGCAAAGCTATACAATGAGATTACTCGTACTCCGTATAAAATGATTTTTTCATGGCTACCTATTAATAGTAGATTAAATTTTAGGTAAATGCGTAAAAATGTTAAAAGAATACTCTTTATTTCTTAATTGAAAGTTTGAGGCTTTATAACTTAAAGCTAAAAAGATTCATGATATTAATATAATTTCGTGAATAAAACTATAGGAAATGGGCGCCCCATACTCTCTGTTAACATGACAAGATCCCGTCAGTCGACCATTGCCATATTCTGCGAGATCTACTAATTGCTTCTTTTGTTCCCATAACCTTGTCGGAATCCGAATTAATTTGGTCCTATGTAATCCTTTGCTTTGTTCTCGTTTTTGCGTGTCAAGACTCGAGCATTATATTTGATGTGAGTAAGATGAAGCTGATCATTTGATCGTCTCCACAGTCAAGTACGTAGGGAATTTTGACCAGGGGAATAATCAATTTGTCTTGTAGAGGTCTTTTGCCATTTTCTTTTTTATACATGTCATAGAAAAAATGTGTTATAAATAATAATAATTAATATTTTTTATATATTTATTTATTATTATTAACATTATTATATATTTAACGACAATTCAAAATAAGTCAATCTCGGAACAGAAATAAAAATGAAAAAGTTCCGTTTGCAGTAGCTTTTTAAAGGAAGACCTGTTGGTGAGGGAACAACATTTTAAAGATAAAGCGTTTCTGGTCAGGTAAGCAATGCAGAAAAGTGGAAGTCTCCCTTAACACAGCGACACTGGGAAGCGGGTTGATGAAGCCATGAATTTGGTGAGCTTGAGAACTTGAGAAATACGCCAACGCATTTATGAATCATATACTTATACGTCTAGGATACTTAAAGTGATGACGCAATTTGAAAGGCGGGAGGCGGAGAGGAGAAGCGAAGTAGCGGGGGAGGGATCGGGGGATGAGAAATGAGTCATGCGGCAGACCTACACCTCACTTACTACTCTGGTTATATCTGATATTAGATTACATCCTTTGTCATTAATGTATAGATTAGATGCATTTTTTGTTCTATATATATATGAAACTTCTTTAACCAGCTTCATTCATGTACATGTGATTCGTGTGTCCTTTCCTTTCTATTTCTTCAATCGTATAGCACATGTTCCTCGATCATTAATCACTAACGTTGTCTGTTCTCTGTAATGCAAAATATTTGAAAGATATATTTTTCTTACTTAATAATATTGCTTACATAAATTATGAGGAATAAAAATGTTTAATAAACAGTTTAAAAATATATTTTGTTTTGACAGATCCATTTAATTATCATTTAAATATTCCTAAATTATATTAAATTTATTAATACGTGTTTACTTATATGCCTGAACACTTACGAAATACATTTGAAAATTTAAGAATTTTACGTATAATTAAAAAATATCATTTTGATATTTAATTATACAAAAGTGTATCGTGTTTTAGTTTTACCATGAAAAAGATTTTGCCAATATGTTTTATTAATTATATATTTACATATAAATTCAATTCACAACATAAATGATATTTGTTGCTCTATTTAATTGCTTTTTTTCAAAAATCTAATTTTCATAACGCAATCGATGATATAAGTAAATTGAGATAAGAAAATATTATATTTTCCAGTTGAACATATCGATAATGAGAATTGTGAAGAAAATATGAAATAGATTAGAGTCATATACTTTATGAAAACTAATTATTTACTTTTTGTAATTCTCATGGAAGAAAATATATGAACAATTCATGTTGGTATCATTTATTCGATGAAATGTTCTAATTTAAAACTTTTTCGGTTAAGAACTTTGTAATATAGAAACTAAAAGTGACTAGAAACTTTATAGTGATAAAATTAAAATCAAATTAATACGTAAAAAATTTGAAAGGATTTAATATTACTTATATTATATCATTAGGTGATTAAAGAAGCCTGTTAGACATAATTTATTAAAAATATATTAATCGAAAAAATGGTTTATAGATACGAATAAAATGTACCCATATAAAATGTTTCATTTACCTAATCATTCCGTCCGTATTAACAAGAAATATGCTTTAATTACATAACCACATGGTATTAATACACAATCACAGAATTTTTTAGAAATTTTAATGCCCACGTAAAAACAATATATTTAACTATTCCTCTATGCACCTGTTAAATATAATTTAGTATATTCTTCACGATAATAAAAAGTGGTTCTTGAACTGTATTTTATATATAGGTATATATATATTTATAATCCGCTGTCTGGCTTTTATTCTGTTAGACTTCTAAAGTTATTATTTTTCCCTTCAAATTTATTTTATTTTTCACAAATAGTAAGCGCGATGTATCATTCTAAAAATCAGATGTAATTGTGCTTATTGTTTAAATGTTTCTTATAATAATAAAAATATATTATAATATATTATGTAGTATACGCCACATCTAGAATTTAGCGGTTCATTATTTGAAGTCTCTCCCGAAATCATTATCAATTTGATCGTATGCTAACACGAACTACATTTTATCACTTCTCTTATGTCCAAAGGATTCTGTTGGTGACTTTGGATATCACCATAGAACGATATGTTTAAATAGGTACTATACACTGTGAAGACTCGAGGAACAATTCTTATTGTCAGAAAGGAATATTTGTAATTTACGGAAAGAAATCTACTTGGCCTATGTGAAACAAAACTTCAATAAAAGGCTTTTAAATTTTACTGTAAGGATTTCAAATTATTTTGAATATATTCGTAATAATAAAGTTAAAGAAGAAGGGTCAGCCTAGTAGTTATTATGAAGTTAACTTCGTTTTGTTTTGCTCTTTTTTACTATACCTACAGCATAAAAATCAAGATGTAGTATTTTAATTTCAAAATTCAATATATTACAGTATAATTGTATAACTTTATAACAGTATAATTGTATAAAAGTATAATAGTATAATTGTATAAAAGTATAATAGTAGAACAGTATAATTGTATAGCTTTATAAAAGTATAATAGTATAAAAGTATAATAGTATAATTGTATAAAAGTATAATAGTATAACAGTATAACAGTATAATTGTATAAAAGTATAATAGTATAATAGTATAATTGTATTATAACTTTATAACAGTAGGTATAACAGTATAATAGTATAACAGTATAAAAGTATAAAAGTATAATAGTATAACAGCATAACAGTATAATTGTATAACTTTATAACAGTAGGTATAACAGTACAATAGTATAACAGTATAAAAGTATAAAAGTATAATAGTATAACAGCATAACAGTATAATGGTATTAATAACAGCATAACACTATAATAGTGTAACAGTTAATAGTATAATAGTGTAACAGTTAATAGTATAAAAGTATAATAGTATAAAAGTATAATAGTATAAAAGTATAATAGTATAAAAGTATAATAGTATAAAAGTAATAATAGTATAATTAGGGCACAACTAAAATATGCAACTCTCTCGTTTCATGCATTTTTGATAATATTTATCTAACTGTATATGATAAAATATTGTTTAGATTGTAACTAACGATAATTTTAACAAATACAAACTATTTCAAACATACATTATTTATGTATAGTGACAAAATACAATATGTTTCATTCTTTCAAATTTCTATATAAAAAATTATTTTATCCTATTTTTGATGACATTAAATTCATTATCTTTAATGAGTTATATAAAACATACAAAGGGCTGTTTCAAAAGTGAAAACTATTTTTTAACAATGGTTCCTTATTAAGTCCAATTGAAGTAATAAAAGAACAAGAAAATGAACAATTATAATCATGTAACATCATTCTCGATAACTAATAGACGTGACATTTACTAAATTTTGATGTGAAAAACTAATGGCGTTTATATTGACTATATAATTATTGAAATTTAGGAAATTTATATTCTTGAACTTCTCAATTGGTCCCAAGATGTGTTACTGGGATGGTGCTTCTTTATAGTTGAAGGTTTATAAGAAGGGGTAAAGAACGAGGAACAGAGCTATACCTACCATTGAAAGCTCTGGAATTCGAAGATTTTAAAAACTAAATACATTTAGAAATATTAAGATAAGAGTAAGTAATATCAAATCTTAAGGAATCGAGAGGGACCACACTGTTCTAATGTGGATTTCTGCAAAAAAATTACAAAAACTCATTTTGATCTCATCTAATCACTTATGACGGATTAGATGCGTATGGCGTGTTTTATCTGTTTGGTCTAAAAAGTTTAACGGTTACTTCTGGGACACTCTATATATAATATATAATAAATAAATAAATATAGTACCATTTAAATATACTTAAAATGCATATGAACTGTTATAGCTAGCTACAATCCCACTTATACTATCATTAATTTTAAACATACATGTAGATAGTGCTGCCGAGATATTCAATGATCTCACGCTGTCACATTAATGGTCCTCCCTGTAACAGTTATAGTTATGTTATTGCTTCATCATATAGACTGAATTCTAACTACTTAAACCTAAAGTAAAAATGTAGATACTAAATGGCTAGACAAAAAGTTATTATTTACCTACATAATTTAGGTATACCTAATTTTACTGTTTCAATATCTGGGGTTGTAATAAATCTATTTCTATAATTGCTTCTAATTAGATTTGATCCTATCGTTTTAGCTATTAGCATAACACACACTTTGATCGGTATATAAGTTCTTCTTAGATGCTTAATAGATAAGACCTAAACGTGTAAGCATGTGATGTCCAATTAGCATATTTTGCGGCATTTATATGCATTTATATAAATCATTATATACACATACTTACTGAGTAACTTACAATTGTAGCTCAAAATGATTAAATATGATTCTTGTGTTTAAATAACAGCATCAAGGACTACTATATTATTCTGTTCCCTAAACATTATAATATATATATATACAAAGTTTGAATATGTAGTTTAAAAATGAAACATTTTTACTTTTATTTTATATTATTTAAAGTCACCATCTTAAGCACCCATTTAAAAATTACTCCCCCATTAATAATTCCTTAGATACAGTCCTCTGTTTTGATTTTGTCGATAAATAATTGCTATATATATGTATACACATATCAAAGAAGAATTATGAGTAAATCAAACAAAAAACCAAGTATGCAAACTTTTCTTTTTTAAATAAAATTTAAAATTCCAATGTGATAGTTTACTCATATTTATTTCAGTTCTTTTGAAAAACAAAAACTTTAAATAATACATCTAGTTATTTTTTGTATATATGTAAAGTCAGTTTGTAACTATATACAATTAAACATTAGGCTATATTAGTTGACTAATATTTGCAGACCTTCAGCTTCTTATGAATTATTTCAGAGTTATTTCAAGAGTTATTTCTTGCATTAGTTGAGACATATCCTGGAAATATCGCACCTTTATAAACTTTAAAGAAATCGCGAAACGCAGTAATCTTTGTTTGAACTTCAAATTAAATTTGTCCCTAAATGTTTACTCATCTAATTTATACAAAGTCTACAGAAACACAGTCATTTTCAGTGAGAAAACTAGTGTAGACTTATAAGACATACATACTCCAAACTTCATAATTTCTATGCGTGTAAAAAGTTTGTAAAAAATACAAGAAACATGTATTGATACTTGATTATACGTGATTTATAATATATACAAATTAATTATTAATTCAATAATGATAAAGTGTTTGACTTATTTTTATTAAAAATGTAAAAGTACTGTCGTGTTAAATAATAAGTTTTATTTTATACTATAATATATCATTATTTAGATACACACAATAATTGAAAACAAGATACGTATACAGAATTATACGTATGTCGTGGGAGAACTCCGAAAAATAGCATATTTGTAGAAATTAATCTATCCTAATAAGCCAATTGTGATTTCATACGTGTTTAAATTAATTTATATTTTTTATTATATATATTACGTAGCATCTAAAAAATGTAATAATTCCGTTAAATAGTGAATTGTTCTTATAATAATAATAATTATTGTTGGTACATCATATATTATAAAAACATATTATTGTATATCGTATATATGTTATTGTAATTGTATTATAGGATGATGATGATATTAACCTAGATTATTCATTTATACAGTACCTAATATCGACGTATAATATTAAAATATTTAACAGTATATTTCTTAGACTAATAATAAATTAAATAAATGTGCTTCTTCAAAACGTTCTTAAACATTAAAGTATGTATATTACTAGACTCAGAGAATACTTTATGTTAAAATATTCTAGTAATACCCGATTGGTGGTAAGGTTTAATTAAATAAAAATATATAAATTTAAATCATTAATGTTCCAATTAACTTTTGATGGTTATACAAATTGTTAATACAATTTTTCTTTTAGCTGCCATAATAATTATGCATCCATAAACAGTAGCTTCAAAGACTTTCCTGGGTTCCATGACTTTTCTAGAATAATCTTGAAGAATGGAAAAAAAATTTGTTGAGCTTATGAGTTTTAAAATATCTGAGAAAGTTGTTTAGAAATTTGCAAATTTCTTCCCTGCTATCGACAATAACATTGGTTTGATTACTTTATTAGCTTGTTAATCGATATATATCTATAGTAATGAAAGAGTTCTCTTGATTCAATATGAGAGGAATACTGCTCAAGATGACTGCATTTAAGCAAGAAGAGCATTAACAGCAGCTATGCCTAATAACTTGCACAAGAAATGACTCTGTTCAAAGAAACATTGAAGTAAAAGGTCAATCGAATGGCGTAGGTTGATGTATATACTATTAGTACTGGTGCTTGTGGTGTGACACATGCCAGTCCGGTGGTAATGGGTGTTACTCTGATGATTCTGGTGGCGTTGGCATTAGCTGTTTGCCGGCCCTCATAATATATTATTGTACATTCATAAGGCGTAGATCATTTTCAAATTGGTACAATCCATTTGATGGAGCTTTCGTAAATATCATAGCCAAACTACTGAAATTTAAGACAAGCAGTACTTATGTAACTTATGAATAATTGTTGCTCATTTAAATTGATTGGGTTCCATCTCAACCTGAAGTTTTCAGAAACAGGGCACAATTTCTATTTTATTAGGAAATGGAGTAGTAGTATGTATATAGACTCCAACGTTTAGTAAGGAATACTTTGATCGAATGGAAAATGCCATAATCGAAAGCTACACCATGAATTAAATGGGAATCGCTACCTTACTTGTTAAAATTGGTGTATGTATGCTCGCAATAGCCACACATATTTGCTGCCAAACGGATTTGAATGACGCGCGAAAGTGTTTTACTTTAATAATCAATCTTTAAAATTCCAACGCATTTTCAAATTTAATTTTCGCTCGATTCCTTGAATTGACGCCAGCCAGATGGTGAGAGCGTTCTGTTCATATTAGTAAGGATTGTATAGTGCATTACAAAAAAATCATAAATGTACTTGATTGATCAATTACTACCGTTAGGGTGCCTCTGATCAATGTGTAAGTAGGTAAATCGAACTCAGCAACCTTCGTAACAGACGCGCGTGTTTTATTTATGATTCTGAAATAATAAGATAAATGTTTTGTGTTGGCATAAATAATATAAATTAAGAAGATAAGTTCCACAACACTATGAAAGTT
>JAYRBW010014375.1:0-13090 GCA_036023295.1 Invenusta paracnida | reverse complement strand
ATATATATACAACCATGATAGCATATACAACCATGATAGCATACAACCATGATAGCATATACAACCATGATAGCATACAACCATGATAGCATACAACCATGATAGCATATACAACCATGATAGCATATACAACCATGATAGCATACAACCATAATAGCATACAACCATGATAGCATACAACCATAATAGCATACAAACATGATATCATACAACCATGATAGAATACAACCATGATAGCATATATATACAACCATGATAGTGTACACAACCATGATAGCATATACAACCATGATATCATACAACCATGATAGCATATACAACCATGATAGCATATACAACCATGATATCATACAACCATGATAGCATATACAACCATGATATCATACAACCATGATAGCATATACAGTCATGATAGCATACAACCATGATAGCATACAACCATGATAGCATATATATATACAACCATGATAGCATATACAACCATGATAGCATACAACCATGATAGCATATACAACCATGATAGCATATACAACCATGATAGCATATACAACCATGATAGCATATACAACAATGATAGCATACATCCATGATAGCATATACAACAATGATAGCATATATACAGCCATGATAGCATATACAACAATGATAGCATATACAGCCATGATAGCTTATACAACCATGATAGCATACAACCATGATAGCATATACAACCATGATAGCATATACAACCATGATAGCATATATATACAACCATGATAGTGTACACAACCATGATAGCATACAAACATGGTAGCATATACAACCATGATAGCATATATATACAACCATGATAGTGTACACAACCATGATAGCATACAACTATAATAGCATACAACCATGATGATAGCATATACAACCATGCTAGCATGTTAGTTTCACAACCATGCATCCCTACAACCATGATAGTGTACACAACCATGATAGCATACAAACATGGTAACATATATAACCATAACGCTTCTGGGCTAGAAACACTCCTGGAGGAGGGGGGGGCGATGAGTCATGCTCCAGATGTACACCTCACCATGCTACTATGCATTTATTTTAACCTTTTACCTGCATAATTGTACCCGAAATAATGTTTCAGATAGATTTATAAGAGTATTATCGCAATCAAAGGCTCTATATTTTTATATGTTTTTAATAATTCACTACAGCTGTTTCCTTTGGCTGGTGCTTAATTTTATTCCTCTTTAACTAACGTGTCTTATTAGATCTGAAATGTTTATTTTATTTCCCGCAGCGCATTCGGCACTCTTTCCATTCTACTTATAAATCTACGAATTAGGATAACTTACCTGCCAGGAATTTGAAAATCCTTGCGTGCACCAGTTAGTAAAGGATTCGCAGTTGTTTTTGAGAACGTTGTACTTTCTTTCATGAAGTCGACTCCTTGCCCGTTGGGCAATCTCTTTAGATGAAAAAGACTCTAAATAGTTCAGCCTGTAAACAGGTTTTGAGCACAGCATGGATTGTTGATTGATAATATGCCCATCACCCTGGTCGCAGTCTGGGTTGCACTGGCAGTTATCTTCTCCTCTAAGTTCGCTGTAGTGGATGATGTCATAGGAATTATCATCCTTGTAGACATTCTCAACAACTGCATGATGATCATATGGGGAGCGTGCATAGAAATGTGATCACCTACTCTCAGATTCTCTATAAGAAAGAAATCGTTTCTTGTTTTAGTTAAATAAATGCTGATGTCCATAACCAAACGAATGAAAATCACACGGGTTGCCAAAAGCCCGAAATGTGATATGAACGCGCCTTGATCGAAATAAATTTGGCGAATAATATTGACCTTGTCGGGGTCATTTCTCTATAAGTTTGTACACTTTTCTTTTGTTCAAATATTCTTCACTCCCATCAATAAGATAAACAATTATCAGATATTTACGCATTATTATTATACTCGTTTCAGATGAGCCCAAATTTTCTTAATTTAACGCGTTAAAATAATGAAGCTCATTAAACACGTTAAAATATGAGCAAGGTTTCACAAAATGTGCAGTGAACTTTATCACAACACGCGCTGTCGAATAACCATCACTGTTATTTTAATCGATAGATGAGTGACGTAATCTAATTTTGTGAATCTTGAGGTAACCTGTTGTTGGTTATGGACAAAACCTGATGCCGATTCCCGAAAACCTGATGCCTATTCCAAGTACCCAGGATAACACCTGATGCCAATTACCGAAAAACCTGATGCCGATAAGAAAGACCAGGATAAAATCTGATGACGATTCTAAAGACGCGGAATAAAACCTGATGACGATAAGAAAGACGCGGGATAAAACCTGATGCCGATAAGAAAGACCTGGATAAAACCTGATGCCGATAAGAAAGACCTGGATAAAATTTGATGCCGATAAGAAAGACGCGGGATAAAACCAGATACCGATAAGAAAGACCTGGATAAAACCTGATGCCGATAAGAAAGACCTGGATAAAACCTGATACCAATAAGAAAGACCTGGATAAAACCTGATGCCGATAAGAAAGACCTGGATAAAACCTGATGCCGATAAGAAAGACGTGGTATAAAACCTGATGACGATTCTAAAGACGCGGAATAAGACCTGATGCCAATAAGAAAGACGCGGGATAAAACCTGATGACGATTCTAAAGACGCGGGATAAAACCTGATGACAATAAGAAAGACGCCGGATAAAACCTGATGCCGATAAGAAAGACGCGGGATAAAACCTGATGCCGATAAGAAAGACGCGGGATAAAACCTGATGCCGATAAGAAAGACGCGGGATAAAACCAGATGCCGATAAGAAAGACGCGGGATAAAACCTGATGCCGATAAGAAAGACGCGGGATAAAACCTGATGCCGATTCTAAAGACGCGGAATAAAACCAGATACCGATAAGAAAGACGCGGGATAAAACCTGATGCCGATAAGAAAGACGCGGGATAAAACCTGATGCGGATAAGAAAGACGCGGGATAAATCCTCATACCGATGCGAAATAAATTAATACGAAAAAACAAAAAAATAGTTATTAATTAATTAAAATATTATTTTTGTCAAAAAATAAAATAAAAATATGACACTCTTATAATTTGTATGGTGTGAGTAAAAGAAAAAAATTACTTCGAATTAACCTATATATAACTAAATAAAGTCCCATGTTCATAAAATTATAATAAAATACTCGAAAAACTAGCTTAATCATACGCAGGTACTTTTAAAACCTAAAAGGTAAGTCATCATAATGTTTGAAGTTTTTTGCAAAAAGATATAAATCAATTTTAGAAATAATATTTAATATTGTAGATTACATAATTACACATCTTCGAAAAATCGAGTTATTGTGGCTTAACCCTTCGTCCCTGGAGGGGAATATATAATATACAACTTTTAACCATTTCCAATAGTATGTTAGCGCAGTCGAAATCTTATTTAATATTTTATTCAGTTAGATTGAAGTGTAATAGTTACTTAGTAAAACATTCAGAGTGATGCATTTTATCGTTCAATCAATATCCATTTTTAAAAGTAGTATAAAACATGTACCGTCCCCTCTCCACGGACGAAGGGTCAAACTGAGAGAATTTAATATATACCAAACATGAATATGACATATTTTTATATTTATTATATAGAACGTTTTAATATTTAGAATATTAACAGAGATGAGAAAAAGGTCAACTAAACGCTGCAATTCAGAGTATACTTTTATTACCAGATACCGACAACATTATAAGTTTACTAGTTGATTAGAATTATATATTTAACAGATTTTGAAATTTACATTATTCGTAGATTAGATCAAAATTATTAATAACTTTTATATTTATTTATTTATCAAATAAAGAAAATATAAAAACGAAAAATCACTAAGAAATAAAAAACCATAATACAAATGATTTTTACGTGTTTTACATGAAATTTAAGAAACTTTTGTTGTGCAAAAAACAATTTAGATCATCTGTAAAACAACATAACTATCGAGAATCGAACAAAGAGATCATTGAAAACAGGAAATAACACTAATAATAACAATTGCGCTTCACGTGTTTTATAGCTTGGGCAAAAATATTAGTTAGTATTAATCTAGATCGGTAAACGGAAAACTTATGAATTTAATTAGAGGCTAATTGATTTATTAGTTTAAAATATCTATAAAGTTTAACCCATTTATTGCATATATTATCATATTAGTATTATATTAAACAATGTTTTATCGTCATATAGTTACAAATTAATTCATTTTTTGGTGAGTTTTTACTAATGACAACTCATGACTCTATAAAGTAAATAAAAAGCATTCTAAATAATGCGAATACAGCGTGTAATTCGGCTAATAAATCAATTATTACAGTTACTGTTACCAATTACTTTGAAATCTGTAGTAGCTAGATGTCAATTCCACACTTGCATGCTTAATTGGTTATACAATATTTGCATCCTCTTTTATATAATATGTCCATTTTTATAGTAAACCGTCCAACAACTATTCTATACTATACTACACTATACAATACTATACTATGCTATATTATACCATACTATATTATACTATGCTATATTATACTATACAATACTATGCTATACTATACTATTTTCTTTTTATGCATTGCAATTATACATGTGTGTATTCTTTAAAACTCTTAAATCCGACAATGTGACTATAACAAATTGTAGTCAAGTCAAATAAATTTGTTTCTTTAGAATATATACAAATATGTTTGCAATATATGTATTATTATTCATATCAGCCTCTATTACAATATGCATGACGTAGATTCAGAAAATGTTAAACAAGTTATATTAAATAATTGATTTGGCCGCGTGAATATATCGCTGGTATTGTCGTGCCGGATCCAGAGTAGGTGTCCGCACAATAGGTTCAGCTTTGATGGCGATAAAAGTTTTACATTGAATAAATTTCTGTAATTATAATGATTATAATTGTTGACGCAGTTTGTTTATAAGTAGTACTATATTTCTGTATATGATTTTATATTTTTCAGGGCAATTTGATTTATACACTGCATTAAATATTATTTTGACAAAAATAAAATAATATATATACGGAAGAATCCAGTTCAATATAAGCGGCTTTCCTGTATTATGAACTGCAGACATTATAATGATTGACTGTCGTCATTTGCACATTTCTTGCCAAATTTGTTTTGGTTCTTCATCGTTATGAAGAGTAGATACTATGACTAGCTATTTTAATGAAAGTCTCCTCTTACTTACCTTAAAAGCCATGAAGCGATTTTTTTAGCCTGCGTAAAATGCTTCTTCTAAACGTCTTTTGTTGCGTGAAATTAATAAAAGAAGAGGTAATACATGTTTTATTAACCTAATAGATACTTGATTTCTGGAGTACCTACCTATAGGGTTAGTCAAATAATCTTTGGGAAATAATTTAGTAAGCTTTTGTTTTAAAGTCTGCCATTTTGCATATTGTGATGTAAATATTATAAATTGCTATCGCTATGATAGGAAAAGTTAGTTTATTCGATTAGCGCGTGTTGCTTTTTTCAGTCCTTTCTTTGAAAGAAAGTATAATTTAAGTTGGTATATGCATATTTTAATCATCAATACTAGTTAGTGCATTATTGTACAACCTAACACCGCATTTATATTCTCGTTTAATCGTGGTAACCGGTTTCCTACTGATTGGCAATGCGCGTCATTTAGAAATATCAACCAACCAAAATTTTTTTGCGGAACGTGTCATTTCGCTTTTTGTTTATTTTGAGTCGGAAATAGTCTCCCAAAACAATTTTAATTGTGTTTTTAACTTGTTCATGAAGATACTACTAGCAGAACACGAGAAGTAGTGCCAAGAATAAATACTTCAAATAATTGCATTTTATTGTTAGGTTTTAATTTTATTGTAAACTGATCATCAGCATCTTCTACTTCGTCATTCAATTTCTCAAAAAGGCAACTGAAATATCGCACATGAAAATATATATCTAAACATGATTTTATTTTATATTATATATTACTGTTATTTAAATTTTCACTTTTTTTATAACATTTCATCGAACTATTATTCGTCATATCTATTAAATACTAATATTTTTAATTAATAAATAATAATAAAAATAATAAAATAATATTTATAATAAGTATAATCAAAATTATTACGCGAAAAATAAAGTGTAAACATAAATGAAATGGCTAACACAGGAAATAGGTATATAAGTAGAGAGGTGCCTATAGATACACATGTTAGAATGTTAGAGCATATTGCAGTTAGGTGTTACATCTATTTGAAGTTGAAGTTATGAATATGCTGTTAATAATTTATGAACTTCTGAGGATCTGTCTTATAAAGGAAACTATAAAACTTTAAATGATATACAGTATAGACAATGTTTAATTAATTAATTTATTTACAAATACTTTGTGATTGATTTGAATATAATCTTTATAATTCAAATATATATTAAATTATTGGCAATTGTGTATACTTTTAATATTTTAGTGAATAAATATGTTGAGCTAAATACGTGGGATTTTTTGGTTCGTCAGTTACAGAGTTAATTTTCTGGGAAAGCATTTAAATGTGAGTGAAATTATAGCTATACTGACATGTCATTTTGTAACACAAGAAGTATGTTTTTAAATCAAACTTTTTCATAGATATAAATGTTATTAAAATATCAGTTTTTCCGTTTACATAAAATCTTTTTGAACTATTAGGTTTGAAATATATGAAATACAATTCATTGCATTTAACATTCAAAATGTTTAATTACACAGAGTATTAGTTTTATTTAAACGCTGATAAAGGCCGTTTTAATTTAGTAAAATTAGGAACACATTTTAAATCGGTTCCTTCGTTATAAGCAGAGAGTTTACGCGGTGAGAATTTCATTGTAAACGATACAAATGTTGAATACTATCTTTGAAGAGTGATTGAATTATTTCATACTGATTCTGAGATTGGAAAAAATGTCTTAAATAAGAAAACTGTCCAAAAATGCGAGCACATTGGCAAGAAGTTGACAATTGTACATAACCGCGGGTAAAATCTGGAATAACTACCAAAAATACTCTTAAATTTAACATTTGCTGAATATAGAACGCCACACCATTCTCTGAGAGAATCCCAGTGTGTTTACGACCATATTCATGAATAAATATGAACGAAAGCTTTGGACACTTACTCAGTGAACCCAAAAGATTCACATCTAAAACCTGACTTTTAATGACGTAGGAAAATGTTTTGAGATGTTTTGCAAATACAAGAGATTCATGCCATTTTTGTGAAACCGAACAGTTTATGATGTGGAGCTCTGTCAAATGTTCAAATTTTATAAGTATCCGTTCCATAAATCTCAGTGAAATTTCATTTATTTCGAATAAACATAATGTAAGAAGTGTATTGTTAGATATAAATTCAATTGATCGTAATAATCCTTTTTCAGTCATCCATTTAAACGATAAATATCGCAAACATTCAAGATTCAATTTATTTTCTTCTCGATCTTGTAACGAAGCTCTGCATAGAGACAATGTTTCAAGAGATTTGGACGATGGTTTAAAAAAAGCTGACGTAATACATTGCATATCACATGTTACACCATCAGAAATGTCAAGAATAAAAGTCTTTAACTTGTCTAAAGTCGGAAGTTTGATGGAATGGCCATCAGATGTTTCTTGAATTGACAATGTAAGTTCTTCAATAGAAGCTGATGCAAGTTCGACTTCTCTTTTCTTAATTGCAGTGAAGGAGTCAAAACCAACTACGCGACCCAACGGAATATTAATTGTGTTGAAAACTTGCACTGATTGAAACGTATGTTTGTTATAGGGAAATATTTCACTAAAAACGCTGACACCAGATGCTTGCAACTGCTGTAGATCTTCATCGTTAATATTCGTATTTACCAAAACAAGAGAAGTTAACTTTTTTAAATAATTTTGTGATCGAAGAATAAATGGCAAAATGTTATTGGTCACTTTGAGGTGTGTAACATTATTCCAATTAAAGTATAAATTATCCAGATTTGAACATCTGACATCCATCGTAAAACATAGAGCCACTGTTTTAAGCTGTGAAAGTTTTGAAATTAAATGTAGAAAGTCCATCATAATAATTATTTCCTCATCTATATCTTCGTCAAATGCCATTTCGACATTCCGCCATTCACCGTGACAGATAATATTAATACTCCGCAGCTGTTTAGAAACACAATTGGGATCGGAATAAAAGTTGCTTTGATATTGACCATCACCATATATTATCTGGCATTTTAGTCGCCCACTCAACCACGGATTTTTATTTCTAAAAACAAAAGCTTCAACAATTTGTAAAGAATTAAGAGAGATGAGTATGCGGGTTAGTTCAAAAACTTCAATCGGTTGCTTTTGTATCAAAAGACAAGTTATAAACGAGAATTGCAGAATAGATTCAACAAGACTGACATCTGAGAAAGGATAGTGAGTTTCCTTAAATTCAATCCTTCGAACTTGGCTCTTATTCGTTGGTGTCAACTTATTGAGCAACGTGGCAGCGTCGTCTTCGAATGTGAAGCCGTTGTTGTCCAGAGAGATATTGTGAAAAACTGGAAGTTGACGATCGAGAGCAAATTGGAAATTGAGAACATCATGAAGAGACAACTTTTTGCAGATCTCAACGCAGATGTCGTCCGGAAGCTGAGTCCAACTTTTAGGATGAAAGGCGAAAGGATCGTGTTCCTGAAATTGCAGATGTAAAAGGTATTTTGATAGAGAAAACGATTATTACTGAAGATTCACAAATATTCGAATTTATATTTACAATCCTTGACACAATTTTTAGGATTTTAAAAGCAATCTGGACGTCATTTTAAACATTAATAACATACCGAAATCTAATGAGGATCGTCGGAACAGGGAATGGTAATTATACTGCTTTTTATTCAATTCAAACTTAATAATAAAACAGGCACTATGTTATTTCCGTTATAAATTAATATCGGGAAACACAAATAACACAGACACAATCAAACAGTCGTTCAAAGGTTTATTCAATGTATTTTACTCATGTTTCTAGATAAGTACTGCGTATAATGACAAGTGCTAATATGTGATTAATGCACATTGTTTAGCACTGCGTATGAATATATTTACAGGTGTTCATGCCGTATAGTTGTTATTTTATTGTTACTATTTAGCGGATAAAACACAATATGAAGTCACAGCGCTATCGCAATTGGTTTTTTGGAACACATATATACGCAATCATTTGCCTGAAATTTAGTTTTTCACACTGCTTTATATCATTTAAATGTAAGTATTGATACAAGTGTGTATTTATATTAAAAATTAAGTATACTTCTTCATTAGTATCAATATTTTTTTCTTGATTATTTGTTATCTATTTCACAGTAGGTGTTGGATTGTTAAACTGATTTGGTTGA
Organism: Invenusta paracnida; assembly: GCA_036023295.1. Taxonomy (NCBI): domain Eukaryota; kingdom Metazoa; phylum Platyhelminthes; order Proseriata; family Coelogynoporidae; genus Invenusta; species Invenusta paracnida. Next base: position 3,660 of record JAYRBW010014375.1, on the reverse strand, counting down.
ATTTATGTTTATCTAATTTTGGCATCTATGCGGTATCCGCGTATATTTTTTATTATAATAATTTTAATTTGGTTTCTTTATAGTCGTAAACTTTTTTACTTTATTAGTAGAAATAAAGACTTTAATAATATCTAACATTTTGTAAGCACTAAAATGTTTTTATTAAATTTAATTAATAGATCTGGAGATGTCAATAATATATTTAATTTTCGGAAGCGATAAATAGCTATTTATTTACATCGATTTATAGAATTCATTTGTGAATGTTGCATAATAAAATGTTATATATGTATACTACTTTGCATAGAACTTCTTTTTTTAGATTGCTCTACAACTAATTAATTAATAGTAATTGTGAATGAACTTATCTTGGTTCAAACAATTAATGTATTGAACAAATGTAAAATATAGAATATTAGGTACACAATATTATTTGTTTACAATTAATTTTGAATATTTCAACAATAACAAAGCTACATCCAAATGTTCTAATTTTATTTATAAATTATAAAATATGTTATTCACATGTTTAGATTTTCTAAAAATTGAGAACGCAAAAAAATAATTAAATTGTCTATTTTTAAGTTTTCCTGATTGTATATATTTCCTTTAATTAATGGTGCTGCTACCTCAACTGCTGCAATTTCTATTTATAGAAGTCACTTCTAGATTAACTATGTTAGGAAAATCCAATTTCTTTGGTGAAATATATATTAAATAAATACAATAATTTAATCGGCGCTCATAAATGAGCTTCTCTGCATACAATTATCTTAAATTGGTGTCCAATCGGAATGCGAACATTTGACAAATAAAGTATCATGGATATTTGAAATTCTGAACCTGATAGTCAGTTTTTCATCAAGATCCTGAGCCTGCATCACTTTTGCAATCAATTTATTATTTATCATAAGTTTATTTGGTTATGAGATAACCGTTTTGAGATAAATAGCCATCTCTTAAATGTCACGTGGTCTCTATAGACTCATGTGTTTGCAGTTTGATAATGTATAAATGCTAAACATCACGCTTACGATGAAAATCGATATTAGCCAATATCTGGCTGTTTACCAGAATATAATTTTGAATTAACGTAATATATGTAACTTGAACACCCTCGAATTTCTCCTGAATATAAAAATATCCAAATATAAAATAGATGGTAGTCATGGTAAATGCTAATACGTATGCATTAGTATTTTCTGAATTGACTCCATTAGCACTCCATTAACACTCTTAAAAAAAGCTAGCATTTTTGCTACGTTTCTCAATTGCCTCTACCAGATAACTGGATCCCACACTCAATGCGCCTCCAAATGATATTGACCTAAAATGCCCTAGCTTCGACAATCTTCTGTCATAGTAAAACATAATACAAAATAGTTATGCAAAATAGTATATAAAAAATCGAAACAGCCAAATAAACTTATATGAAGTCTGTTTATTTATTTTTAAATACCTTTGATAAGTTTTTAATAAACAATTTTACGAAAATGTAAATATAATATGTCACTTGTAATAAATTAATATTTTGAAAAAATTAACACGCGATTATAACATAAAAGTTTCAAACAAAATAATTATACCTTATTTTTGTAATATAAAATGGTTAAAATATGTTGTTTAGTATATTTTTTAAATTTTACAAATATCAAATCACTTTATAAGATGTTAATCAATAATTTATTCAATTGATAATTAAAGAAATAGTCACAATAAACAATTTTAAAACAAGCATAAACAAGCAGTGTAGCTTTCAATTGTCCTTCTGAAAATGTAATTAAAACATTTGAAATATCTTCTAATTATCAAAATGGTTGCCTTTATTAATTTTATTCACGACATAAATGAGTTAATTAAACTGTAAAATCGTTTTATTGATTATGTGCAAGTTTGACGTTTCAGTCCTACCGCCAGTAATTAGTAGTATAAGTTGGAGTTGCTGGAAAATACATTTTAGATGGCCATTTAGTGCAGTCACAGAGGAAGATTATTGTTAATGGAAATTACAGTAAGATGATTTGTTATATTTTATTATTGTCTGATATCTTTCCTGAACAACAACCATCTACTATATAATTTAATAGATTTCATGCTATGTAATATGCCCATACATACACATGAAATTGGATAATATATGTAGCATTTAAAAATTATGGCAATAAATAAACTTAATTTATGTTAAAATTACAGAAAACGTTGAATGATGTTTTCATAATATAATTCGGTACTTCAATATGAAAATAAAAAGTAGGAAGCATAAACAGTTAACTGTTAAAAACTCACCGTTACGTCAGCCATTGTTTGCAACGTTCCAAATACAAAAATGGCGATTTCTTCTTCCAGCAAACACAGTGAACAGTACTAACAACAACCTCCAACTTATACACGCATGAAAAAAGGTGCCAGAAATCAATACCAGAGCTGAGCTTATTTCATCTCAGACTTGGACTGCACCTACAATCTATGTTGGAACTGCTCACGTACTCAATATTGAGAACAATTGTCACTTAAAGAAGGTTCCACTATTAATGTATGCGCATGCTGAGTAGAATTAGTATTAATGACAGTTACTCTATACAGTCATATTATTACCTTTGTGTTAAAGTTAAGTACTATAACTTATAAGTATTTATGCATTTGAGTTCATCAAGTATTAGTAAAATAAAGCAGGTAGTTACCAAAACAGTTAATGAACCATGATGACTACCTCAAATATATCAGAAGATCTTTATAATAATCAAGGAGATGAAACCATCTTACTCACCTAACCCAAATCTTTAAGTCCAGCCACTTAACCTTTGTAGGTGTACACAGCTTAAGGTGGTGATGATAGCTGAAGTGAGAGATGAAATCGAATCTTAAGTTCTTACAATTGATAGTTTATATATATATTTATATATTCAACATCGATACTTTGAGATCTGTGGATGACTTCCAATCTCTGGAAGAAGGTTACATCCAATTCTCTTCATGTTTTGTTTAGCTTCACAGTGTATATTTACAAAAACATAATTTAGAGTATTACTGACATAATGTGACATACTGGCAGCTCAGGTCCAGACCTGTTCGATTTGGTGTCATATGTGACGGCGGCCATGGTGTAGTGGTTAGAGCGGTGGACCCGTAGGTCTTGGGTTCGAGTCCCGGTCTGGTCACAATAAATGTCGTTTGGCCATTTCACAATTGATGGTTCCCCATGATCTGGGCCACTGGATGCGACTTCGAGTGCATTATATGCAGATATTATCGGTAAATCACAATTTAATTTCAATTTAAAAACTGTATAGTCTTTTAATATTGTCGAGAATCAGGGAGATATACAAATACGTGAAATTGTTTTCAATATTCCATGTCATAATGTAAGTATGTATGACTGAGAGTAATTTTCTAGATACTCGATTAATATTCTGAGTATCGTGTTGATTAGGTTCGATTACTATTTCAAAAGGAATCTTTCAAGAGTAGAATTAATGTTCACAATGCATCTTACTTTTTCGTGTTCATGTAACATTGTAGATAACAAAGAGAACTCTGTATAGATTATGTTTCATTCCACTCCAAAAGATGTATTAGTTATATATTATTTATTTATATTATGTGCTCTATGCTGGTGGTTTTCCCCGATTTAGCACCTCTGATATTAATATGCAAATTACG
>JAYRBW010014364.1:0-13091 GCA_036023295.1 Invenusta paracnida | reverse complement strand
CTAATTTGTTTTTGACATAACGTAAAATCTGTAGAACCAAAATTCCATGAAGATAGAAAGAGTTTGCAACTCTTCTTGATTATTGAAAACAGTTTGATGCTACAATTTTCTTACCAGAACACTTTTCTAAATTAGTGCTTTAAACCGACGTATATTTTTTAAATATCTAAATACAAATCTAAATGAAGTATCTTTACTCTATATGTTGGATTTTATGGATTTTTGAGGAAATTTAGAGTAGACCGTAAAATGATTTAATCTTTGTGAATTGATTTTATAGTGCTGTATCTCTTAGTAGTTTACAAAATTGGATACAAATATCTTCTGTATAAAATAAAAATTAATATTACTCAAATATTTAGTATGCTGCAAATAATACATTTTCAAAATTGGAAAAAACTGTAATTGCATTTATTGAAAAAGGTTATTATAACAAATAGTCAGGCACAAAAATGCGAATAATTCTTTGAAGAAGATCTTTATAAGTCTATCTTTTTACTTTTCTACTTATTTTGCCATTTTTAATAAATATTCAATACCAATATATATGGATGTTTATGCAGTAAGATAAACATATATACCCAATCAAAACAGTATGCGGTATATTAGAACTAAAAACGGGAACGTCAGCTGTTAGATAGCAGCTCTAGTCATTAATGCTAGGCGAATAGGCAATGCCACGAACAATTGCGTCAGCAATGTGCTTGAGAGATGCTAGCAGCTCTTATAGTCATTAATGCTAGGAGAATAGGCCAAGCCAAGAACAAGAGCGCGTCAGCAATTAGCTTGGGAGATGCTAGCAGCTCTAGTCATTAATGTTAAGGAGAATAGGCCATGCCAAGAACAAGAACGTCAGCAATTAGCTTGGGAGATGCTAGCAGCTCTAGTCATTAATGCTAGGAGAATAGGCAATGCCACGAACAGGTGAATAGGCCCATCCTTGACAGCTTATAAATCAGGCTGGATACATACAAATGTTCATTTGTGGTATTAAAGTAATTGCCAAGGTCTAAGGAACAAAATACACATGAGGTGATAAAAAACAAATTGTCGAGTTTTTTTACTACAACTCCGGTTTAAAATCTTGATCGAAATGATTCCGACTAAGAGTCTGGTTTTTTACCTTGGTCGCCGAAAATCTGATTAAAGGTACAGATTTTATATGGTGTGATCAAAAGAAGTTTTCTGAGAAGGTTGCCCATCCCTTATAGACTTAATAGACTATTGATAGTCCATCCCTTGATAGACTGTTTAAATGGATAAATTATACTTACCTACAAACAACATTGTTATCGCGGCATGCGTTTGTGAAGCTGTATATTAAAAAAAAAATTGGTCAATTTTTAAACGACCCAGGTCGATTTTGTCTACTGTAAAAATCAACGTTATAAAGTTAACATGCTAGTAAGCTTATTTAAATGTTATTCATTTTACTAAATTTTATATCATTAAATAGCACTCCTTTCATACTTTAAAGAAATTGTGATTTTACATAATATCGAATTCATTAAAACTATTAAAATCTCAATAGTAAAAAAAAACTCGGGGAGAGGGTACCCCTAGTCGGAAATTGTGTACCTTGAGTCAGGCTAAAAAACCACAACCTCGGTCGTGGTCGAGGTGTTTTAACTCGCGACTTATTTTGATCACATCAAAAAAACTACACTAGAGAGTTTTCGACCATGGTCGTGGTAAAAAATCTCCGACCAGCTTTGATCACCTCACCCTAAGTGTCGGCCCGGTGTTAAACAATTATAGGCGGCAGATAGGGTCCGAACTAGACCATTGGGTTTGGGTAGGGCAAACATTTTTTATTAAGAAAAATAAAATACGATTAAATAGCATATTAACCTGAACGTTTTGCATAAATGAGTGAAGTTTAGGAACAATTTAATGAAATAATTATTAGGGGGTTAAAATTGGGGTACAATTGATCAGCCCTAATCGGGTTATGCTCGGGGTTTTATAGGATTTGGCCCAATACTACTGAAAAATATTATTTTCAAAACCTAATACTAAATGTAGGCATTATATTTTACTTATGGCCATTGTTTAAAACAAAGTTTATATATTTGGGTTGGCATTGGAGTACAATTGGGCCAGCCTTAATCGGGTTGTGCTCGGGGTGCTATAGGTTTTGCCCTATATTATTAAAAAAATACTTTCAAAACTTAATAATACATATTTGTATTATATATTTTTCATATAGTTATACTGACAGTTATTTCCTGACACCATTCCTGTTGATCCCGTTTCTTTATCCAGTGACGCAACGCGAATAAATTTACAACAGTGTTCATAAAAGAACTCGATGTTTCATAGAGCTTTTGGACAATTGAAGAATCGATTTAACTGCCTTAGATGCGGACTTCGCATCAAGCTCTAGAGCGCAGGCGAGCCCGACGATCATAGTCTGCTTCATGCTGCATAATATGGCTAAGCAATGGGACCACCCGGATTTTAACAACGTGAATGGAGCTGATGATGTCCAAGATCAGGCAATGGACGCTCCTAATGATCGTCTTCTACGTCAGCTGGGACATAACAGACGATTAGAAATGGTTAATTAATTATTCTAAAACCGTATGTATTCTCTCCAAGAGTGTGGGGGGTTCCGCGGGAACCCCCCATCCACACTGGGTATACGCGCTTGTTAAATATTAATTTATGCGTATAGGTAATATACTATTTTTTAATGCTGAAATACTCTACAAATCACACTACATTGAGCTGGACCATATGAATTCCTCTACAATATTTATATTTTATATATACATTGTTGCTATTAAATATTGTAGTATTAATACGTTTAGAGTATTTAAACAAAATGCAATATAAATAAGTGTATTTTCATTTCCTTTGTTGTTATTATACACTGACTGCCGTTGCTTGCTAATATAATTATACTTTTATTGCTAATTATAGTAGCATATATAGCAATATAATAATATAATCTTGCTAATATAATTATTGCTAATATTATAATCAATATCCTCATACATTTGAACTGACCCGAATAACTCTGTTTTAAGGTAATTATAATAATAACTAATAATAATTTTATTTAAATAAACGTTTAAGTAAATCAGTTATTTACAATAATTCTACTATTGCATTATAACATCAACACTACTTTTTACAAAAGTATATATACAATAAAAACAAATAATTTAAGCAACAAAATCAAACAATACTAATAAGTATAATCTGTATTATGTAAGAGTTCTAGTAAGGATTGGCTTGTTTCTTCAGTTTTGGTGCCAGCACAATGCTTTTCTGTCTGTTCTCGATGCTTTGCGAGAGTTCAACTCTAGTGTCTGTTTCTAGAGGAGCATTAATTCACGGTGAAGTGATTGCATGTCGTCGTTGTTGGCCAGCCTTCGTCGTTTGCAGGGTGGTTGTGTTGCGGCGATCTTGTCTTCTGAATCTGACTTGTCTAAAGTCGTACTACAGCCGCTGGTATTTGCCATCTCTCCCGGTCGCCCAAAATCTTCCAAGTAAGACGGTCGTTCTTGTAAATCGCTGTTAGGGGGCCTCATCCCGTCACCTTGGCATATCACGGGTCTTGTCATTGAGACGCTGTTGAACGTTATTCCATTTCTTCTGCAGTTGCGATACAGAATAATCTTTCCCAGTTTTTATAACCAGTTGTTGGCGTATACAACCATGCATATACTCCCATGTATCTAAACGTTTCTGTCGGGTATCTTTCGTATTTGCTTTTTGAAATTAAGATGTCACCGGCCTTCTCTTCCAAAATAGACAAAAAGAAGTTTCAGTAGCTATGTCCATACCGATAAAGATGTAATGAATTACTAAATAAACTGGTAGCAAGTACATTTCCTTTTTTTATAGTTTAGCCCTTAGTCAGGGGTCTACCTGTCGATAATGATTTAAAAGCGGAGACAAATTTAGCACGCAGCCAGTGTAGATATCATGCGAGCTCAACTGCTTTGTTGACGCTGTCAGTTCAATTGTATGTGCCACGTGCATTAGTGCATTATACATTATTATAAATTATACCTTAGTACCTATTATCGGAAGTTACTTTGGTGCATACCGTTAAGTTTGGTAATACATACTTTTTGAAGTAGGTACAAGAAGTACATACTAGGAAGTTACTTCCCACGAAAGTTAGTTTTATGCATACTATATACCCCAGGTGTTTCTTGGCCTATTTCTGAACATAATGTAATGCTTAGAGAAATTATATTAAATCGGGATGGCAACAGGAAGATTTATATTTAATTATGTTCCAAAAATATAAAACTATTCCGTGACAATAAATTGGGGTGTGTTACGATTGTGTTATTTTTCTGTATTGTTACACAAATAAATGTATTGTATCCGATGGTTAGTCACAGTGTTGTAACTAGAATAACTTTTAAATGTATAAGGATGTTTTTTCGTCACGTTCTCTAAATTATGATCATTTAGGGATCACTATATAATTATTAATGTTTTAAGCCTTACAAAATGAGCCTTTTTAAAATTGGATAAATTATTAAATTTAACGCAATCGTAATATACAGTTTAATTACTCGTTTTGTAGATTGTTTATAATCTGGGATACATACTAACACACGTGCATATAGGCTACTTTGTAAATTGATATAGAAATATATCAATTATTATTTGCAAAAAAGGCAAAAAATAAATTATTTATATGGGGGCATCAAATAAAATAATAAAATGATTTTGTGGAGAGCTATGGTCATAATACATTAATATATTAATCAGATTTATAAAGTATGTATTATATAAATTAAATATATTAAACTTAGAGTTTATACATACAAATAAACAAATTTTTAATTAAATAATTTGAAATTTAATTTCGTAATATTACAACGCTATATTGTTTAAAAGAAAAAAATATCCTACTTGTGGCAAAACATTTTGTGAAAAGTGTGATATAACTTATGGTTTAACCTCCAGAAGTTTATGGGCGTTACAATTGTAATATAATTTCAACACATTTCTTATAGTATCCAAATTGTGAAATGCCACTAAAAGATTATGGGCGTTACAATTGGAATATAATTTTCAACACATTTCTTAAATTATCCAAATTGTGAAATGCGACGAACAATAACAACAAGATAGAACATTTTGGTCATCGGAATTTAAAACAGGATTAATACTACTGCTTTTGAGAAAAATTTTGTGCTAGTATAAATATATCTAAATAGCTATATTATATCTACAATACGTATAAAATTTTAACATAAATGTTATGTATTATTCAACGGAAGTAACAACCATAGCTTCATATATCTACATATGTTTAAACATCTGTTTACACAATGTGAAGTTTTCACATAGTTAAGTTTATACAAGATGAAGATGCCTTTGGAACAATACTTTAAACATATACTCGTAATTCTATAGTTTTGTCATGGCTCATTTGGATTGAATCAAATAATTCATTGTGGTTAGATTAATGTGTGTTACTAGTTAAAATAACTTGATTACTTTTGCTTAAACATATGTAAACTTTATAAATTATTTATTGGAGAGAACACTGTATTATTTGCATATTCATAAAATAAAGCAGCTGTGAGGAATATGCAGGAATTTAGACCATTCTCGTTGTTTTTATAGTAATTGTAAGAAAATATACCTAGACTTAATAATATGTGGAAAATGTTTAGAGTAAAATGCCACCTGCGACTAAAACAAAAGTAATTCGTAAATTTATTTGGGTAGAACACTTTTATTGTTCGTTCACGAATGATATATACATAATACACTGACAAGTTATAACATATTTAGAAGTGGGAAATACGAATTTTAAGGACTACAGCTCCATGTATTAATAATAATTTATTGCTCGGTGCTTAATTCATTCATTTATACAATGATTAATTTATGTTTTATATCCGTGATAATTTCGTTCTCTATAAATGTGGTTGTAAGTCAGGGTAAGTTTTTTGCACATTATCTTATGAATAACTTATTTGTTAGTTTGATAGTATATGTTAGTTATTTGATAGTTTATGAAATTTAATTTATTTATCAATTTATTTATTTTACTGTTTTGAAAGAATCGTATTCTTTAAAAGAATACATTTTACTTAACGTTTTAAATATACTTTTTACTATACTTTAAAAAAGTTGTTTGTAAATGAATCTAAATAAATATTTACAGGTTTTATTTTATTAAAGGTAAGGAAGACATACCGGGTTTGAATAACTACACAATACTTGACAAAGTCACCTTAGATGAAATACAAGCAGGGATCTACTCAGATTTTATTACTACGTATAATAAAGGTAGGTGTCACTTAAAATGTTATACAAAAATAATTACATATATAGATTTCTATATTTTCAATTTTTAAATAAACAAAATAAAACCTATGTACCTTTTAGCAGGGAACTGTTAACCCTCGCAATTATTAATTAAATTATTATTTTAAACGAATTACACTAAAAAAACTTTCGTTGTGCTTGAATCAACAAATTTTACAACTTTTCCATAGTTTTCTATATAATCCATATTTATTCAATTAAAAACTGCTATAAAATATTATACAGTTACATAGAAACATTTCTCGACTAAACATCGTCAGATCTTGCGGCTTATCACGATTTAAGGAATTTTTACTTTATTACTACTAATTTATATCCAATTAGAAACTTCACTTATCGACTAACTCTGTATGTTCGTGGCTTATACTTTGCTGGGTATTAACCCTGATCAAGTCAATAATTCCATCAATATAACCCTATTGGAGATACATCTATAAATATCCCTGTTCTTAAATATCCGATTAATATGAACGCCCCAAGACCAGGCAGCAATGAAATCGGTAAAACGCAGCTGCTACCACAAACGGCTTGGGCATTTATTGAATAAAATAATTTCTGATTTAGGTATTCTTCGGGGTAGTTTCGGCGGGTAGGAGCTAGAATACGTACGTGAATACAGTTGATGGCCCCAACAATATTCGATATTTCACATTTCTAAAAATCTTATTTTGCGGCATCTATATTCAACGTGAAGGCATTGGGGAAGGAGTCAATAATGGCGCGGGCTATACCCTCCAACAGGTGCGACTTACAGTTGACTGGTCGACACGCATCCATGCTCCGATCGAGAATTGGAATCCACCCATTGCAAGAAAGTTCAAGCAAATGTAAACCTGCTGGATTGGTACAAGGCAAAATTCCAGCAAGTTTTGCTCTAAACTTGTGGTGCAATTGTTGTTGCTAAGTTAATCATATTTTCCTTTTTAAATCTGAACAATTTTAGAAATTCCAAATCGTCATAGTATTCAATAGGATTTAATCTATTGCGAAAGAAACGTTCTCGATGTAAACCATGTGCCTGAAGATGCATATATAAGTGCAACATGCTGTTAACGGTGATCAATTTCAGAAAACATCAAACGGGAATTTTGGTGTCATTATTAATATGCAAAATATTTATTAGCTTTTGGTTATGTGCATTGTCCAATAATATTCATCAAACATATTTGCAAGGTAAGTCCCTGTCTTACTTGCAAAATTGACGTACATACTAGGTATTTACATACTACATACTTCTTCATCGTGAGGAAGTAACTTGTGCATACAAAATTCAGCCGAAGTTGGTACTACCTAGTACATACTATGAAGTAACTAAGAAGTTAATTTTTATGCATACTACTCCAAGTCTTCTTATAATTATAATTGCGGCTAACTCCTTGAACACAGTATAGCCTATAGGGAATCTACAATCACGTCATAATTTTTTCATAAATTTAAAAATTAATTGGAGAAATGGTTTCTTTTGGTTATTTTTACAATTTTTACAGATATTTAGCTGAATTTTATTTGTCTGTAGACATAAAAATATAGGTTTACATTTTACATAAATCTTCTTTTTCAATGATTACTATTGTTGACTCTTAAGGAAAGTATATTTCTAAATAAAATATAAATTGTTCTTATATTTATGTAAATATCAATTTTTCTTCCTTGAACTGAACGATTTATAGCAAGAATAATCATTTATTTACGTGGAATAGGTATTCATCTAACGGCATTATATTTGTTGGTTACTTCATGTGCACGGACAATGTAACTGAGAATTTGTTTAAATTTATTATAATCGGACTGAATAATTATATTTAACACACAGATATTTATAATCTCCGACATATACCTAAACACCTACATATATACCACATTATTATCAAATCAAACTTTGACATTTTTATTCTCTACGTATATATTTTGTATTCTACGGTGATTATTCCGAATTTAATTTAAACATAAATATATTTAGTTTAAACTTAATTAAAGCAGCAAAATTATATGCTTATCGATTTTTAGTTAAATACTTATTATAATAAGTTTAAACTAAAAGCAAAAGTTTAAAATAGTAGCTTAAACTTATTTCATGCACATGCGCGTCCGCAATTAGAGACCACTATAGTGAGGATTGTACCAGTGGGGGCCCAATATTTATATAGATGTTTAGGTAGAATTAGTGTCCGTCATGTGTGCATATAAGGTAAGGGTTTCACATATGTGCATAGTTAGGGGCCCCAAATCTGTGTTATATCGGTAAGAGCTCCATATCCATATATAGATATGCGGATAAGGATAGCCTGTGTAAGTAAGAGTCCAATATCCATGTAGATATAGAGGCCACAAACCTGTGTAGGTAAAAGCCCCATATCTTGGTGCAAGTATGAGACCCTAAACCTGAGTAGGTAAAAGGCCCATATCCAAATAGGGGGGGACCCCAAACCTGTATAATAAATATAACAGTCCCATATATCCATTTATAGGTATAGGGTCCCCAGACCTTTGTAGGTATTTAAGAGTCCCATATTCATATAAATAGGGCCCTCAATCCTTTATAGGTAATTAGAGCCCTAAATATCCATGTAAGCGGGGGGGGGGGCGGGTTATCCGAAACAAATGTTATATATAACAGTTTATGGTCAAAAATCAAAACTAATGCGTTTTTATAATAAGTTATCCGACATTTGTTTTATAAGTTTGCATGGGCGGATGCAGGGGTGTTGGGGGTGTACACCCCCTCCTTAAGAACCTAGGTGCTCTTTTTCAAAAGATATCCAACAATCAGTATAGAACTCGCGTCTGTTTACCGGCGCGTCTAAGGTTGTTGTATACAGACATTGAAACTATATATTAACCTAGTCTATGTTATCATAAAATGTAATACTTTGCAATTTTTAATTATGCTCCATGTATTGCTTATAAAATGTAAATAAATACTGCCTATTCCATAAAAAATCAGTACTGGAAACAAGTGCCCTTTTTTCAACACACCCCTCTTACGAAATTCCTGTGTCCGCCCCTGGTTTATGGCTAAAAATAATCAAAATCAAGGCGTTCAAGGAGTTATCCGACACTTTTTTCATAGTAGCCCCTGGAGAAAATGACGTATACGCACGAACTTAAAAATACGTATACGTGGCGTATATGTGACGTATACGCAGTGTATACGTCATAAACAAGTATTTGGATATAAACAACGTATACACCACGTATACACCATTTTAATCGAAGAAAATTATTTATTATTCAACATACTACTAACTCAAACTATACTAATATATACAACTTTCACATTAAAAATCAATACTTAAAAATATATGTTCATATTTAGCATATAACAAGAGATAATATATGAAATAATTTTATTCAGATATTATAGAATGTTTATTTTGGTGTATAAAAGTCTATTGTGAAGTAGACAAACAAAATAAAAAAATTATAACATTTCTAATGGGAATCGAACCTAATGTTTGAATAAGTCAGAGCAATTGTGTCCCTACAAAAGTTTAACCAACTAGACTAAACACGCCCTGTTGAAAATTGTAATTATTTTTCAATATATTGTGCATACTATATATAAGGTACCTACACATTGTACTTTAAAGACAACAGTTACGTCAAAGTTTAATGATCATTTCTTAGTCATTAGCCTACACTATTTTTTAAAACGTCATGAAAGTTACATATAATTTTAATTAAATCTTTATTTTTATAATTTTAATTATTACTTTATTTATTTCATTTATTAACCTAATTGCAATGACAATTATTAGGTAAAAACAAGAACATGTCAATTAGATAATTTTTATAATTATCAAGATGAAACCACCTTTAAATTTTTCATGTGGATAAATAATTATCGCGACCTAAAGATTATGGAATTCTTTTTTGATAAAATATAATACAATAATTTAATATATAACTTCACTGAGATACTATGATGTAAATACCCCAATGAACTTTTTTGAAACATGTATATATTATTTCAATCTATTATAAATTAAAATATTTATGCCAACTTGATATACGTATACGTATAATTGATACGTATATAATATGATGTGAATTAACTACGTATACGCGCGTATACGTACGTATTCGTGGTGTATACATCATTTTCTCCAGGGAGACTAGTTAAAAATCAAAATGAATACTTTTATGGGTTATCCAACATTTACTTTATAACAGTTTATGGTTAAAATTAAAAATGCATATGTGTGATCTTGTTTCAAAATGAAAATATCCTGCAAGGACAAATTGCCCTTCACTCAGATCCGGTCAACCTCACCAACCTAATGCCGGAGTTTATAATTAATGGGCTGAATAATCCCGCAGTTGGATCCCTCGTTTTCATGAGAGCCGGAGACATAGAACAGATCCAGTAACCAGATTCTCCTCATGTGATCACTCTCTCTGTCAAGGAAAAAAAGCCTGCTTTGTAATGAAAGAGACAACCTACGACCTTCCATTAATAAGAAAAATGCAGCGGTCTCATTATAGCTAAATAATAAGGCGAACGAAAATGCCCTACCCACGGAGAACAGACTTTCACAATGTAAGTACAAAACTGCTTTAAGGTATATGATTCTTTCCATCGCCAGAATAGTAAAGACATATGGTACTTTGCTTGTAAAAATACCAATTTGGGAAAATACATGCCCCATCAAAGTGTCCGCTGTCACGAGAGATCCTATTGCCTCTAACTTACGACCTATTAGGTGCATAATTTACAATCTCGCCAAACATTGGAAATGCTCCGACCTCAGTCTAGGCATGCTAAACACAGACACGACGAAACCCCTTTCTGTATCTGCTCCAACTGCAATGTCCAAGTCTGCACATCCCGGTCCCTTCAAGGAAGTCAGTAAAAATCTGGGGCGTGTCCAAAAAGCTTCTTTCTACGACTCAAACTTCTCCTGTGTAATGCAGGCGGCTTTCCCACCAAACAAGGAGAGCAAACTGCCCGACTCGATGACCTCAAAATAGATATTTATCTTGTACAGGTAACCAAACTATGTATGTAAGATCCTACCCCCTGAATAACAGCTTACAAGGTCAGAACAAACTGTAAAGTTGACAAGCTGGGTTATGGGCTAATTGTCTTTATAAAGGACGATATCATATCCACCTACCTCGGGGCACCTCTATCGGCGCACAGAGGCCTGTTCCTGAAGATCCGAATCGACAAGAAAAAATGGGTCCAAATCACAATGTGTATATCCTCCTAAGAGAGCATAAGAAGCTGAGGGTAATGTATCTTTCGACTAGATCACTAAAACCAAAGATAGTATAGTGTGGGGCGATTTCAATGCCCACTTCCCAAGTCATCAACGGTCCCTGGAACATTCGCGACATTAATGGAGCTAAGTTCAGAGCTAAAGTTGAACGGATACTCTTCTGAATTATCAATGACACCCTCTAATGGTGCCGCTCAAAGGGCACATCTAACGCTTTAACTCAATTCTCGAAATCACATGGAAGAGGCATGTAGGCAAGTAAAAAAGAGGAAACATTCAAAATTCTGGATGACATGAGTCATCAGAAATGCGCTAAAAAAGCGAAAGACCAGAATGCATCGAGAGGAATTGCTGACAGCCTGTCATGAAGTTAATCAGCTTGCCAGAGTGTAAAAAGAGAAACAATGAAACGACTTTCTGGCCGATCTAGAATTCAACCCAGACATCATGAAAGTTCGGTAAATTATTCGCAGCCCCAGATTGTAACTGCCCCAATGAAGCACTCGAGCATAATGGTCGCCTGGTAAACTCCAACAAACAGAAAGCTGATATTTTTACCAACACTAGGCGACTGTTAGCACTAAAGATTACCCATCTTCCATCATGTGACAAAAAATTACTTGGGTACTGATATGTTACAAATTCCTTCATTGTTACAGAGAATGAATCGATTTTTAATTTTCAAAATAATAAATATAAGAATGTTTTGCCTTATTAATGTTGCAATTTATAACATTCTAAATTATTTTATTTCATTATTATTTACAAATAGATTTCCTTCAAATTACCGAAACAAAACATGGGTAACATTCTGTACCAAATTACCTCCCGTGACAGAATTCTTTTAATTACATTGGTTGAATAATTGACATTCATTTGTAATAATCTATGATGTATGTAAAATGATCTTTCCTGTACCAGCACTCAAATTGCTTAGTATGTTCTATGGCTACCAGTTTCAAGGTTGCATTATTTATGTATGATATGTCACAAGAAGGATTCTGTCACGAATTAGTGAGAAAAATATTTAAAAAATCAAGCTTCAATTTCTCGTAAAATTGAGAAGTTATTTCTGTCATTTTAAGTCTGTCACATGATGGAATCTTGGGTATTTCGGCACCGCAAAGTATGTCCTTGACCCACTGCTCTTCCTTTTCTACATTAACTTTCTCAGTAAATCTACACTCGACCGAGGTACTATGCAGCTTCTTGTTCGCAGGTGATGTGTCGTCCTTACCCAAAACTCTAGAAAAGAAATAGTTTGTCAAATGCTGCAAATAAGAGTCAACGCAGTTGAGACATGGAGCCGTAAAAAGAAGTTGACTCTCAGACTAAAAAGAGGGAGGTTGCTCTTCCACCCCTCACATGAGACAAACTGAATCCCCAGCATCCACATTAATGAAATAAGAGTGGAGCACAACCCCACTCCAAAATTTCTAAGAGTCACGCATGACAGTGCCCTCTCTTTTGACCCCCACTGTTTTATTTGGGGTAAAGAAAGAAACTTTGAATAGCAGTAGGATCGTTTATTTGGTTTAGTGTAGTATTCGTACG
>JAYRBW010014353.1:0-13091 GCA_036023295.1 Invenusta paracnida | reverse complement strand
TGCTGAGAACAATGCCCTCGCCAGTAAGTATTTTTTAAAGTTTAACACTTCGTTAACCAGTGTTGTGACACCCCTCCTCATCCTGGGAGGTGTATATTTATATATATCCTTTTTCAAATATTGTTTCTAAGCGACAAATGCTAAGGACTTGAAATTTGGCACCAGTGCACATAATTCTATGCTGTGTCTTTTGATATCTGTCCCATCACGATTAACCTACACATTCATGCCCTAATCAATTGATTTTCAATCTCACTACTGATTAGTTTGAAACTCTAATTTCTAAAATCTAATTTTTGGCATTTTTTTGCAAAATGCTATTTAAAAATTAGTGTGTAAAGAAAACATTCCACACTGTCCTGCACAGGCAAATCATTCATTTGATCAATTATCGATTTTCAGGGTGGGCTGCAAATTGCCCAATTTGAAACTGTTAGTTTTTTAACCATTCAAAATGGAATTCTTCTAATCAAGATTCCACCCTTCCTTACTTCTAATATACTTTGATGGGGGAATCCCTCCCAAAATCACGCAACATTTTCAAATTTATAAAAACTATTTCTTTTTTAGTTGCTTATGTCATCATTCCTTTGCCTGAGTGTTCTCAACATGCTCCATGCTTTAATACCTACATAAATACCTATGTTTGTTATCATGAATAATACATAAATAAAATGTCTTCTGTTGGACTCATACATTCGAATTTTCTACTACTTATAGTTATGTATATATGTGGGAATCAGTAACATAATTTAAAAAATAAGTTTAATACACCTGTAGATTAATTCTCCTAAAAAAAATCTAACATTAGTTTTTTTCAGGATCATAAAAAATTTAAAATGCGGTCTGCGAGACCATATCACGGTACAGCATGTGTTAATTGTAATGTTTTCTCTTGCAGAATTTTTTACCTTCATTACACGTGATCGTGAAGCAGCAGACGTTCAGGTCAAGAAGAAGATGTGTGAGGTTGAAGAGGAAGAACAGACGGTGGACGTGCACGTCAGGAGGAAGACGAGTGATGAGATTGAAGAGGAAGAACAGGCGGTGGACGTGCACGTCAGGAGGAAGAGAAGTGATGAGATTGAAGAGGAAGAACAGGCGGTGGACGTGCACGTCAGGAGGAAGAGGAGTGAGATTGAAGAGGAAGAACAGGCGGTGGACGTGCAGGTCAAAGGAAAGAGGACGAAGAAGATAAACGCGGAGAAAGCGGCCGACGTCAGAAGGAAGTGGAATGAAGAAGGGAAAAAGGCACCTCAACGCCGTGCGAAGATTGTGAATTTTAAATTGTACACATTATAAATTTGTTATTATTTCAGAAAACTTTATATTTTTATATTTATTATTTAAAGTTTATATTTATTCATAGTGAAAGTACACCCTTTTATTTTATTTCTTTATCTTATTTATTTATGTTCCACCTTTAATCTGGGCTATGGTCTCGCATCTATCGACTCTCTGTCGAAAAAGCTCTGGACCATTGTCAAGCCTTTCTTTTTGCAGCGGTGGCGCGCTTTCACTCCTATCTGCCCTTCTGTTTGTTTTTCTGTTAATTTTAAAGCCATATTTACAATAATAAAGAATATTTTGTTGGAAATTATACACTATTTTTTTACCTCAATCTTTTGGAGTAATTTTTTAAACGAAGTTTATTTTATGTAAACATTTTTTATAAATATAAATGATTCATCAAGATTTTAACAATCAAAATTTGACAGTTTCAATTTTGATAACACCGAAAAAAGTATTCCTATAGGCAATTATTGTTTTTATAAATAGAAGACTCGTTGTTGAAAACTAAACAGAGAATATATCTAATGTAAAACGGGAAGCAGAGCATTTTCATTTTGAATGTTTTATATATAGATTTTATGAATTCTTGTATTTATTAAGTCACTTAACTAAAATTCGTTCGTTAACTGATTAAAGATTTATTTTTTGGGCCCCTATTAGATGATGAATATATTGTTAGTAACACATGAAAGAAAAAAACGTTGGCCTGTAACTTGAGATTTGTTTACCAGATGATAAAATACAATTATTTAAACCGAAAAATCTAGTTAAAAAAATATTTATACATTTTTTATGCATTTCTCTATACTTGTGACGGTATCTTAACCCTCATGTTAAAAGATTCTAATAACCCAAATTCAGAAATTTCATTTCCTATTGTAATTTTGAGAGACATAAGAGCCTTAAGAAATGAAAAATAACCCTGATTTTCATATTTCTGCTTGCTATTTCATTCATGAAAATATATATTACATCATGCATATACTACTGACTTTGTAAACATTTAATCGTTTTCAATGCAATTCTTTTGTTATCTCATTAATCATTTAAATTCTTTCATACACTATACACTAACATCGCGGTAACTTGTAACAATTTTCTCATTAACTTGGCGCCAATCAGTCTACTCAATTCTGATTGGACGAGAATTTTTTGTCTGTTAATTGCGATTATATGACTAGTAATGTTCATAGTACTATTCGTAACTGTTAGTAGTGTAAAATTATACTTATTTATTACTAATACATTTCTTTATAATAGAGTTGAATTATATTTTCTGATTGTTACAACGCAAACATGATATTTAATATATATTTATATGCATTCCTTTTAGACAACAATCTCTATTGTAAGTATGGTCTAAAATTTTTGTGTAGAAGCTTAAGTCGGTGTTTCATTAGTATATTGGTGATGAGGTGATTTTAATATTTCAATAATGTAAGTATATTCAGTGGTTATTACTATATTGGTGTTGGATTATAAATATTTATTATAAGTATATGTTGGTGTTGATTTTAAATATTTATTGTAAGTATAAAAAGGTGTTGGTTTTAAACATTGTTGGTGATTTTAAAGTTATAATTTGTTTTGTTATTTTTGTTGTATATTTCATAAAATGTCATAATTGTTTTATTAATAATTTGTAATTAACTTTAAATGTTTCTTTTCCAATTATATAAAAACATATTTCAACGAAATAACCTTTTACACAACAATCTCTATTGTAAGTATGGTCTAAAAAATTTTTGTAGAAGCTTAAGTCGGAATTGGTGTTTCATTAGTATATTAGTGATGAGGTGATTTTAATATTTCAATAATGTAAGTATATTAAGTGGAGTGTAGTTATTATTATATATATTGGTGATGATTTTAAATATGTCATGTTTAGTTGATTTTAATGCGGTGTTGATTTTAAATATTTCTTGTAAGTATATATTGGTGTTGGTGTTGATTTTAAATACTTATTTGTAAGTATAAACAGGTGTTGGTTTTAAACATTGTTGGTGAAGTTATTATTTGTTTTGTTAATTTTGTTCTATATATGCTTTTCACTTTTCTTAAATAATTCATTAAAGTATTTTTTTAATCAACTTATTTTTTCTAAACTTTTTTTAAATAAATATTTTTACAAAATAATTTATTATAGTTTAATAGATTTATTCAAATAAGTTTAAATAAGTTTAAATACTAACCAAATTAAGAGATAAACATGGGTATATCTTTGAATCTTTTAAGCAAGCAAACATGGACAACAGTCAAGAGGAATTTCATACTTCCACACAAGTGGAAACAACCAATAAACTACATGTCTTTCAACCAAGAGTCTCCCCAATTAAACTTGTACAAAATAATTATCCTCAAGGCGCATGTAATGTAAGAACTAAAGTGTAAATTAACACCAACATATCGAATATTTAGATTAATATGATTTTTTTTCCTCTCTTTTCAGTACGACGTCGTTGATCTTGATCTTGAGGAGTCATTCCATTCGCTTCCTAAAAGAAGCAAGGTATATCTACATATATCTTATATAATATATGTCTTTGTTTTTTTTTAGACTTCATCACCAGCAGCACAGCAGAAAGGATCTTTATCTCTTCGGAAAAAGGTATGTTTATATCGCGTGTCGTTCTGCGTGTATCGCACAATTCTTATATTTATATATGTCTACTTTTAGATTATACCACCACCATCACCAGTAAAGGCAGCTTCGTCTGACTCTGATTTCTCATCTCAACCACCAGTTTCAGAGCAAGAAGCCGTCTCTCATGTTAGAAGTTGTTCGGTAGGTTTTATTAATTGTTTTATAGCACACATAGCGTTTACTTGAATTAATATTTTTTCACTACAGAGTCAGCCGTTATCGGAAATTACACGCCCTAAGGTAATTATATATACAGCTCCCTAGAGATACCTAAATGTGTAGAAAACCATATATATATATATATATATTAATTTGTTTTCTTTTACAATTCAGGAAGCTCGTCGTATGTCAAGGCAATGTCCCCTATGCCTCTATGAGGGTAGGGACGATAATGTTCTTGCACATTTAAAGCGTCAGCACTCGGAAGTTACAATTGAGACCAAAATGGCCAAATGGCGGGAGCTAATTCGGCCAACAACTGCTACAACTAGTAAGTATACTGCCTTATGACTACGAATTTTCCCTACGTTATCTATAAATGTCTTAAATACATTTTTTTAGATCCAAAAACATCAGAGAATAAAATCAATCGGCTGCAAGCCATACTGAAAAAACAAAAAACTCGTATTGATGAATCATTAGACGATTCGACAGCTTCATCAACCACAACATCATATTTTTGCGATAGAAGCAGACTAGGGGTTGCATCAACCTCATTCCAGCCGGCGGATGAGGCAAAAAGAAGCTTGATTTATTTTAAAATAGACAAGATCCCTAAAAAGGATATTTCCAAAAATCAAATTAAAAACCACTTGATGACCGCATCTCCAACAAGATTAGTAGTTGCAATAAGCCCGTACAGACATCAGCCGGATCCCGACAAGCCCTTCAGTGATAGCCCAGTTACCGAAGATGGAGAGGAGTACATAAACCTCCACATTTATATAAGATATAAGGTAACAATTACACTTGTACACTTGCGCGATTATATATGTCTATAATAATATGTATATATGTAAATTTGTTTACAGGTGCCAGTCAAAGTCTCAAAAATAAAGGAAAATTGCTGAAATTCTCCCTGGACAATTCGACTTAATACCTCGTCAGGTGTCAACAGGGGCCGTATGCAGGCAGTGTTAGATTTGTAGAATTCTAGGAAATATGTAGAACTCTACAAATCTAAAAGTGGAACTGCTTAAATTGGTATGCAGGCAAATATAGACTTCTACGTTTGGATTTGTTGATTTAGATTTGTAGAAGTCTACGATTAGATTAGAACTCTTGAAGTTGATATGCAGGCAAGCTAGATTTGCTATATTGGACTAGTAATTATTTTCAATGGTAAAGATAGGAGATTAGAATTCTACGTTTTGTATGCACGCAATATTTAGACGCAGTAAATCAATTAGTTTATTATAAAAATTTCTAGTGTGCTTAGGGCAGTCTAACTTTTACATTGAACTCATTAAAATTTCAGTTTATGTTATAATGGCCGAGTTTCTTAATTTAGGTGATTTAATAGAAAGGAGAATATATAAACCATTCTTAGATCCCCTTAATGGTTCACTAACAGATGAAGAAGTATACAAAAGATACCGGCTTCATCCACCAGCAATTCATGAATTAACAGACATTATTCGTCAAGACTTGGCACCATTAACAGCAAAAGGTCGCCCAATTTCGCCTGAAATACAAGTATGTGCCACTCTGCGCTATTTAGCATCAAACAACTTTCAAACTACAATCGGCGATACTTTGAACATCAATCAAAGTAGTGTATCACGTTCAGTACACAATGTAGTTGGTGCTTTATCTGATCATATAAGTGAATATGTACATTTTCCAAATACGCCAGATGGTTTCCGAGTAAGCAAGAATGATTTTTACTCTATGGCAAATTTTCCGAATGTGTGTGGCTGCATTGATGGAACGCATATTCGCATACAGCAGCCTACTGGTGACGATTCATATGCTTATATGAATCGAAAAAGGTACTATTCGTTAAATGTCCAGGTGGTAGCGGACAGCAAAGGGCGCTTCCAGAATGTGGTTGTCCGTTGGCCTGGTTCGTCACACGATTCCTGGATTTTGCGGCAAAGTCAGCTCTGGACAGTAGGGGAACAAGGCCAACTTGACGGAATTCTTCTTGGAGACAGTGGCTACCCGGTACGACGCTGGTTGATGACACCATTCCAAGCCCCTAATACAGTTCCTCAACGTCAGTTCAACTCATCTCATCGCAGGACACGAGTCATCGTTGAACAGGCTATCGGACGATTGAAGCGACGATGGGGTATACTTCACCATGGTGAAATGCGAATGTCACCCGACTTTTGCACAAAAGTTATCGGTAATTTTTTTTTTATAAATAATAATTGTTTATAATTGTGTAACGTTTCCAAGTATAAATAATTTAAATATATATATTTTTATTGAAATATATTATTTATATGTTACTATCTATACAGAATCTCTAATTACTTATTTATAATAATTTGAGTATTGTTAATTAATGTAGTTATATACCTATATCATATAGATATAATTGAATTCTAATTTTGTGGCATACTAAATAAAATAAAGATAGATCAATTTATTATTAATTTTTATGAAACTTATAAAGGCCTAATATTTTAAATATTTCGCAAAATTTATTTCACTTTGTGTATATTTTGTGCATATTCATAATATAATTATAATATGCTATATATTTTAACATTACGAAATTTACGAAAACATAACATTTACGAATACAAAATTTATACTTATGAACTTATTATAAAGTTTCAAAAAATTCTAAAAATAAATGGTCTTTAATTCTAAATTCATGCTGTCTTTAATTTATATATAATAACATTTATTCATAAATACACATTTCCCTTGACAGGTGTCTGCTGCATGTTACATAACTATGCAATGGATCGTAACCAGCCTGATGACCCGTTTGAGCTTGATCAACCTGATTATCCACAACCGGAAAATGAAGTTGACGCAGGAGGAGTTCACAACGGATCTGTTTATCGTTCTATGTTCGCCAATACTCACTTCAGTTAAATTAATAATTTTTGACTTTTGAATTGTTGACTATATATATGTTAAATGATATATATATATATATAAATGTTAAACAGTATGTATATCTTATACTTCAAAATAAAAAATGTAATATGTGTACAATAAGTTTATTTAATAAAAGCATGTAAAACGTTAGACTTATACTATTAATATACACAAGTAATATAAAAATATAGAGTTAAAGGATCATGTTGTACAATCAATTTAATTATTGCTATTTAGATAATCAGTAAATGATACATTCCGTTGACCAAACACTTTTTCCCAGTCAATGTTGCTTAAAGTTTCGATAAAACATTCAGCTTTTTTCATTGTGTTTATTGTGGCTTCAGCTGCCTCTAATTGCTTCCTTAGCACGTCAACCTAAAGAATGACATGATAAACAAAAATTAATTATACATCTATAATATTGACTTTATGTAAACTTAACTATATAATATATTCAATTAAGCTATATTTTAGACACTAGTATTATAGTGTTACTATAGTGTTACTAATCGTATGTCCATATATGTTTAAATATAAATATAATTACCAATTGAAATACGAATTGTGAAAGAAAGTGCATATCATTAACATCAATAGTACTTTTAGTGCATTATATTTCGTTATCGTAATTCATCGCAATATCATACTATAGTGTAGTATTTATACATGTTTGATTATGTGAAAAATATTTTGATTTGCCGCACAAAAAAATGATCTCGGTAATTGTTCATTCGTGCATGCAACTTAAGCACATTTCCCACGCATGCATCAAGTCAAATTGCCCGCCTACAATAAAACACGTGGTATCCATTGGTATATATTATAATGAAAACTTAAGACTAGCATATAATGTTCACATTGTCACAAGTCGCAGCGGCTAAATATCAAGATATTATTGAACTATAAAGAATACAAAGAAAGCGGCTTGCTCCACATTCAAATTCCATCACTCAAGTCAAAGTTATATTTAATAAATTGTATTTAGCTTATTAACTATAAAGGTGATTTGTGGAGGCGGGAAAGGATAGGTCTCAGACAATTTAGTTAGTATAGTAGGAAATACATTCATCAATGGGAAAGACTTAGAGGGTCAGACAACCATGAAGAGAGGGGGGGCTATATCGGAGATAAAATAGAGTACAGGTTTAGATATGGTGAAATGGTAATTAAAATTGGAAGTTAAAGCACATGAGAAAGAAAAAAAGTTAACATTTATAAATTAAAATATATGTTACCTGTAAGTTTAGGAGTTGATTTTTATTGTCTGCCGCGCCTCTAGTAGCTGACGCTGGCGTTGCAGACCTTTTCGGAAAAGTAGACACGCAGGCCGGGCGTTCTGTTTTTGACGGTGTCAAGGAGGCTTTGTCTATACTTGAAGAGAAAACAGGAGTATCTACGTAGATGGCCTCTCCATTGAATGTTCGGGTGTCTCCCATGGCGTCAATAATAATTTCAGTCGTTGTTTTTATTTCTTTCATAGGAGGTCCGCCTCCGGTGGCACCAATTGATCTGAAATTGTTCAATTGCAGTAATTGATCAATTATTATTAAACTGTTAATAGTATGTATTATAATTGGGAATATATACATATGACAATTTTCACAAAAGTTTTTAGAAGCCCAATAATGTATATATATATATATATATTAATGTATTTTACCTTTTCTGTGCGGCGTTTTCTGTTTTGGCCTTTGATTGTTTATACTGCCAATGCTTCTTGGCCTGATCCACTGTGATCTTCGTTTCCCCTTCCGAGTTGATGCTATTCACAATTGTGGCCCATTTTCTTTCTCGTTCAGCTGCTGCCTCGGGCTTAGGATTTTTACTTTTAATAACTTCTAGATTTTCTACTACCAACTCAATTAATTTATTGGATATATTTTTTGAAAATATAGACATTGTGAAACTATAAAAACGGAGAGTTAAAAATAGGTGAAAGATAAGTACTTGGTATCAAAGATATTGAATTATACTTATATAATGAACTAGATACGAAGTAATCAATATCTAACGGGTTAATGAAATGGACTTGCAGGAGTTTACAACAATTTTGACACGATGCTGTTAGCCAATCAAAATGCAGTATTTTCATGACATCAATTTTAGAATTGTAGAAGTCTACGTTTAGAACTCCACAATTGGATTTGTTGCGTGCATATCAAAAATTAGTTTAGGGCACCCTACACTAAATGTGGTTTAGACTTGTAGAACTCTAACATTTAGAAGTCTACAAATCTAAAGTTTGCCTGCATCTAAGCGAATCTAATAAAGCAAATA
Organism: Invenusta paracnida; assembly: GCA_036023295.1. Lineage (NCBI taxonomy): Eukaryota > Metazoa > Platyhelminthes > Proseriata > Coelogynoporidae > Invenusta > Invenusta paracnida. The sequence goes on along the minus strand of JAYRBW010014353.1, from coordinate 3,814 downwards.
ACACATGATGATGTGGCACCTGCCATGCACAACATCGATGATAGCTACCTTAGTTTGACTGTTCTTGCACACCGATGGGTAATGCAATACCCAATAACTGCTATGACTCCCTATGACTCAGATCCCTTTCTTATAGATAGATCGGGGTCACGCCAATCATTATTACAGTTATTCAGAGTAAGTGCTTACACAGTCAAACTATTGTTTATATAATGTAATTGACACACACATATGCTTCCTCTTTTCAGGATACACAAATAAAACGGACCATTGAGGCGTGCGAACGTCGTGTAGAGGAGATAGAGTGCCCAGCATGTAAAGGAGAGACGACTTGCGCCTTATTACATTATGCGTGCAGAAAGCTGCGCGAAGGAAAGCTGTCAGGAGAGAGAATATTTGTGTATGGGGCATCAGGAACAGGCAAAACTAGGCTCGTGAACCTCCATTTCGAGGAAGAAAGGACTTTTTTGCCGTTTTCAAGTACGACATTCTCGTTTGATGGATTTGACAGCCGTCTTCACCAACATATCTTTTTCGACGAATTTATGGTGCGTATATATATAAATATATAGGTTTTGTGTACTTACAAAATATAATTTTCTCTATAATTACATTTATTTTCAGGAAGAGAATCTGCCACGAGATCAAATCCTGCGTCTTCTAGACAAGCAGATTTTCACCATAAACGAGAAATATAAGCCAATACAAAGGCAACGTTTTACAGGAGCAATAATCATGGCCTCGGTAAAATTTCCGAATGAGTCGGATGTGGAACTGTTGCGGAGACTCGACACTCCCATTTTCCCTTATCATGAAGTGTTCTCATGTGCGGGTTGTGAACTAGACACGAGCCTTTTAGACACGCAAGTTCCACTTACATAAGTTATATTTAATTTAATCGTAATCGAGGTGCACGCGCACATGATGTTTAGGTATAAAATATCTAGTTAATTATGTATATATATACTCTCTAACTAACTAAATGTCTAAACACGTCTTATATCGGTAATTAAATCATAAAATTTCTAAGAAAATATATGTGCGGATTAATTTTCGATATCGAAAATTCTTTCTATATATTTTCTTAGAAATTTGGGTGTTGTTCAGTCATTTTTGAATTACATTATAAAATCAGTCATTTTGACTGAATTTGACTGAAATTTAGAAATAAATTTGCCTGATGCATACGCTTTATTTTAATATATTAAGCACGCGCATATCTTTAGAGATTAGAATTCACTATAATATTACGTAACAGTACTATTATATAATATTTTAAACTTAACTCATGGACGCGCCGCATATATTTACTTGTGTTATTATATTATTAATAACAATATTACTTATGAATATTACTTACTATATATAATAATAACAATATTAGTACAATATTAATTATTGTATATATACATTTTTTATTTACACACCGTACACATATTTACTTAATCATTTTATACAATTGCAATCAACATCCGATTTATGATTCACTTTTATTATTTTAATTGTACATATTGTATTATATTTTAACCAGTTAGGTATAACATTTATTTACACCATAACTTAATTTGTATATATTCTTTTTAAACCAATATGGTATTTATTTTCTTATACATTTACATCCGATTTAGGAATCACTCTTTTATTTATATTATACCAATAAGGTAAAATAATTTATTTAAACAATAACTTGTATATATCCTTTTTTAAATTTAAACCAATATGGTGATATCTTTTCTTTTATTGTATATACATCTAATTTAGTAAATACTTGTTTTATATTTTAATTGTACATAGTTTCAACCAATTAGGTAACTTAATTTATTTTCGACCAAACTTTATTTATTATTTTGTACATATTCTTTCGCAGAACAATACCGTTATTTCTTTTTAGTTCTTTACATTACCTTATATTTAGACATTTATTTTAGCTCTATATTTATTTATTTACACTTACCAGTAAGGTACTTTCTTTATTAATTTCAAGTTTGTTTATTTCCTGTTGTTTATTTAGTTTTATTTATAGTTTGTTTCTTTGTTAATTTGTTCAACATTATTTATTTAGTTTTAAGTTAAATACTTGTTAAATAAATTGTTCTGTGTTAACATGTTTTGTTCTTATTTTACACTTTTTCTTATCCGTTAATTGTTTGTTTAATTCTTTATGTACATTATTATTGTGCTCATTCTAAACTATATATATTCATACGCGCATTTTAGATTTGTTGTTGTTTTTTAATCAAACTTGTATATCGTATAAAGGTACTATAATGTTTGTTAAATGTTTCCTAAAGAAGTTTGTTACATTGTTCTTATAACGTTTCTTTCTAATTCAAGTTATATTGTTTGTATTTAATGTTTAATTTCATAGCTATGTACCTAGATGCGTTTTACTTAATATTATATCCTTCGATTTTCAGAGAAAATGCCTATTCGTGGACAGTTATTGAAATTGAGGAGAGGGAGGGTGGTGAAGGTAAATTAATTTATTATTATTTATTTAGAGAGACAGTTTCTTTAATATAATACACTTTTAATTTAGGAGAAAGAGAGGATAGAGCCAGAGAGGTGAATATATTTTTATAAAAAAAACATGTTTTTAAACAATTTGGTGGAATTACATTTTATCTGTTTTATTCCAAGTACTTTTATAGTTGTTTACAATAAATTGTATTTGCACGCATGCATAGATAGTACTATATGTAAAAGGTCACAGAGTATCTCAACACAATTCAGAATTCAGCAATTTATATTGCGCAATATAAATTTGTGTCCTTATTTCAGTTCATGTACATATATTACGTAACTTTATTAGATTCTAACTCGTTTAGTTAAAACATTTGCAGCGTGGTTTATTAATGTAACGTAACTTGTATATCTTACATCATTAAGAATTGTCGGAAATTTAATCCTTTTATTATATAACTTTGATCAATGTTTTGTTTCATTCATTGTGTTCATTTATTAATTTATATTCGTGGATTTATTACAGTGATGGAAATATCGGGTGTGGAAGAGAAAGAGGTAAGATTATAGTAAACATTACTTAAATATTATTTAATAATTTACATAATTATAGAAAGTTTACAAAAATAATTATCAATTAGTTTGTTAATATGAAAATTACAGTTTCTACAATTTATTTATAGTGTCATTTAAGTAGTACAAAAATAAATAATTTATAATATTTTAATTTAAAACAATAATATTTATTTTCAGTTGCCGGGGAATAGAGACGAGGTAGTTGGCGGTGAGGTGGGAGTGGCGGGAGGGAGGGAGTGAGGGAGAGGAGAGGGCAGGCAGGGGGAAGAAGAGAGGGAGGGGCGCCGGTGTGCGAGATGTAAGTTTACTTTATTAATACAAATTATTACTTGCCATATATTTATAATAATTATAACTATTGCTTTTCAGACATATATTTATAATAATTATAACTATTGCTTTTCAGATTGGCTGTGATTGACTGGTGGTGGGGTCGAAGAGAGCTGCTGAGGAGGGGGGGGGGGGATGCAGGGCCACAGGCGGTGAGTTCTATTATACAATATGTTTTAGGGAACTAGCTCATACGATATTAAATAAATATAAACCTTTAGTTTATTATATTCTTATATATTTCTATAGAGTAGTATATTGAAAAGATGATTATATTATTTTGTTCGCAACACATTTATAGATTATTTGTGTTTTGTAAATACCATTAATAAGTAGTACACACTATTTATTTATCTATCTATTTATTTATCTAATTTTAATACTTTTCAAAACTCAAGAGAAGCTTATATGCTTTTTTACCATCCTGATCAGTAGTTATAGAATA
>JAYRBW010014342.1:0-13092 GCA_036023295.1 Invenusta paracnida | reverse complement strand
GACGTAAAAAATGACACGCGTCATTACCATTTTGCATGCACCATGACATTATTAAATATGGAAGAATATTAGGGAAGATTTTAAATAAAATGCAGGATTATGTACTAGTATTAAATAATATTTATGCGAAAAAGATATATATTACGGAAACAGCCTTATTTAATACTTTTCAATTAATCAGAGGCAAACCATAATTTTTTGACAGTTATTCATAATTTATATATATAATATTTGTACTACATTTCAGTAATATAACAATACTATAAATTATACTAAAATGTACTATTTGAATGACCCGCACCATTTGTATATTGCTAGGATACGAATCGATTTTATGAAAATTACTGGGGGTGGGTGCAGGGGAAGGGTGGGTGTGGGCTATCATCTCCTTTCTCCCTACTACATATATTTATTTTAAATTATTTAAAGTATTGAGTACTTAAATTGTTACATACACAGTTAAGAACATGTCAAGGAAATCGATTAGCTCCATAAAACTCTACAGGCAGCGACCGCCTCCACAAATGTTTTATTCTGCACAAGCCATGATGTTCTAACCGGGCCTCTCATGCATTCTTTAATTTATCGTATCAAAATTTAAAAGTTCCCAAACGCTGGAAGAAAGCTTGGGATGTCATTCTCTTCCCAATACCAATCCTCCTGATTTAAATGCATTGAGATAGATTTCCCTGCTTCTCTTTCGAGCTACAATTCTAGAACGTTTCTATGTTATAGAAAATAAGTATCTATTACATTTGCAAAATAATACGCTATACAATTTAGCTTTAAAACAAACTCTTCAACTATCTGCGCTATTATATTAAATCAGGACCATTGCCAAACATGAAGAAATATTGCCATTGGAGCTGTCAAAATATTGATAATGTGCCGTACACTAAACTCCTTTATCTCTTTTACTATAAGTCTCGAAACCTTCGTTTCTCATTTCAGTATTATATTTAATAATATAACATAATTTGTTTGTTGTTTCTTTGTTGCTACCCTCATTAGAATGTCTCTTTTACTGCGTTCATTCCAGTATTATGATTCATAATATTACTTACTTTTGTATTCCTAGTTTACTAAATATATGATAATTAATAGTATAATTATTTTTTATATAACTATCCTTCCTATTAATAAGTTGTACTTTAATTGTATCTATTGAACTATTAATTTTTCATAAAATGTGATACATCTATTAATAACAGCTTATTTTGATATACAGTATTTTGATTATGCCTGTAAAAATGCTAATAACAATCACGAAGGCTGCTGAATTAAAAATAATATCAAAAATTAACTACTATTTCATAGAAAGTATTTGATGATTAAATTGCAATTAAAATATAACCGGCACATGTATTGCATTCTAACATAAAGTGTTATCGATCCAACATAGGCTAGTTGTCGTTTACTTCACTTTTCCGTTTCAGTTATAAATGTTGAAGGTTATTTTATGAATGCGATTTGGATTCGTGGTGTACAGCTTCTTATTTTTAAGAATACATAATATAATACAGAGTATTTATGACTTACTCTAGTTATTTAAAATATTTATAATCAACATATCAGAGTTTTTTATGTGAACCATTCAGATGATATCGATCTCACGAGGAATAAACCCACGAAACAGGTATCTACTTTAAATAATTTATACTCTAAGCGGGCTGTTGATGGGGACTGTAATATGGAAAATTACAATGATGTGCTCACAGGAACCTGCTCTCAAACAGGAGTTTCATATAATCCATGGTGGTATGTGGATCTTGATAACATATTCTTAGTAACTGGTGGATACATGATAAGGGGAAATTGTGGAGCTCAATTGCGGAATTTTAAAGTTTCCGTAAGTCTGACACCCATCTAGTAGGAACCCGTGAAATAAAAATAAATAAAACTATTTTTATTGGAAAACATGCAATATATTAGTTATCATATATATATATATATATATATATATATATACATGATATTGTTAATTAAAAAACTTAAATTTGATGTTTGTTTGACTTAGCATGATTTAAACTTATCATAGTTATGAAAAAACTGAATAATGTATTAATTAATAATATATATGTACATTGCCAATTAAAGTTTACAAAGTGGCGAATTACTTGACCCCATCCATTTTGGCATATTTTGTGACTTTTGTCAAATGTTTACTCGGGGAATACTTTAATGAAGTAGTCCCTGTGTTTACTTGTACCTTATAGTTTTACAGATGTTAGCGCTATATTCACAGCCGCACCCCCATATGCGCGGTTACGTGATCTTGGTAATAAATACTGTTTATGTAAAATCGATACAATTATTTTATTATTTGATACTTATTAAACATATATAATGTTTTTGATAATGTACCATAACATGTGTGATATTTTTTTTGTGTTGATCGTTTAACAATTTCGAAAAATTGATAAGCTAAGTAATTTTTGAAATATTGTAAATTACAGATATGCATAGCTAGTGCATATTTTTTGTCATTGTGTAAAGATTTATCCAGTTTCTAACCCAATCGAATTACATCATTATAGTCATCATTAATCTTTTGTCTTGCACAATTATGTTCATGCATGAAGGTAAATGAATATTACGAAACTAAAAACGGAACTAGCTTCGTACATAAAATAACTCCTTTACAAAGGCAGTAGTGTAAAATTAAAAATAATATTTTAATTTAAAACATATGATCACCATATACATAATAGATTTTTATTTGGATATCGTCATTACTCTAAAACAATGATTGCTGCCAACTTGAATAATTGGAAACTATAAAAAACAAATAAGAATACATATTATAACAATAACACAAATTAATAACAACATTTAGTGATATTCAGCCGAAAATGACGTTTTATATTTAATTTATTTATTTATTTATTTATTTAGTAAGAATAAGTATGCAATGAATATTGGAATACATATGAAACAGTACAGCACTTTAATAGAATATATATTACCTGGTAAGAATAAGTATGCTATGAATTTAGGTACAAATAATATGCAAAATTATAGAGCGATCATGGATATATTCGATTGTGCTAGGATTATATGTACAGGCATGTCAAATTATAGCATTTCATGGATATATATATTGAATATAAACAAATTATTTTTTAATTAAATGTATATCAAGTTAGATAACAAGTATTACATATATTATGCTCTATATGCCTAACATAATTGTCTTGGTCATTATTGACAATGATGTTGTCATGAAATGATATTATTAACGTTGGTTACATTTATAACGTTGTCTATTTGTTCTAACCGGCCTATACAAAACTATATTATACACTTTGATAATTAAATATATGCTTATTATTATTATTATTATTGTAACTCCTATATTATAATACTCGAATATCTGTAATTGCTTTATATGCCTATATTTTACATTACCTCTCTATATCTAGGTATAATCATAGTATTTATTCATGTTACACTTAAAGTATAAATGTGTAGTTTTCTATATTTATAGATTTCTTGTTGTTATATTTTAGATTCCATCATTGTCAAAAAACATATTTTGAACACATAGTAGCAGTCGTTATAATTTTCAATTTGTTTAAGTAATAACTGTATGTGAATACAATAGATATTAGATGCATATGTAGATCAAAGAATGGAAATAATAATTGCTGCCAACATAATTACAAATATATAGCTGCACATGTAATCAGGAAATAGTAAACTAATGCTAGTAGCTTTTTCGACCCATACATAATAACAGAGACATATTTAAGCTTTACACAGAATATATAGTATATATTTTAAATAGACCTATATATATCACTAACAAAGCCAGCAGTTATCTTGAAAGGTCACATACACAGTTAAACTGTTTGAGATATGATTAAAATAGTAGATATATGTACATCATGTTAATTCCATATTCTTCTAAAAATAAAAATAGTCGAACGCTTTAAATAACAAATATATACAAATGCTTAAGTTTTATAATGCACATACTTTATAAAATGCATTTTGACAGAGAGTTTAATTCTTCATTGTGTAATATTTATTTATTTAATAGATAGGATACCTTTCGCCTTCTTCCATCACTCAACATTTTTACCGTTACAAAGGTACTTTGACATCAAAAATTACGTATTTGTCAAACTACAAGTTAGCTCGATTTGTTAAAGTGCAATTAACAGATCAGTATGCCTCTATGACATTTTGTGATGTTGTGGTCTACGGACATGGTAAGTTTAATACGTATATTTATATTTCACATTTTGAAATTATCAATAGCACTCTGGGTCTTTATAATAATATGTAATATATATACTTGCTATTTATTTATTGTGAACATATATGTTATGAGTGATTAGCCAAAGTTTTTTGCTATATATGCATTAAAATATACATTTTGCATACGTTGTATGTATTTACTTAATTCGGATTGCATGTTTTGGTACAATTAGTAAAATAGTGACCATAATAGTATTCAACGTCGTTTGCATTCAATAACTGATACAACTTCGTTTGTAATTGAAATGAACAATACATTTTGCTAATACAAATTTGCTGTATTATTATTGTTTTCTAATCATAAAATACCATAACTTTTACGACAATAATTAGATGAGTCAACATATCTTAACCAGAAATGATGCACAGATCTGTGAGTTCCAAAACGTATCTTTCCTAAATTAAGATAAGGAGGAGCATTGCGTTGTCTTTCATGATATATATATATATATACATCTAAGCATACGGCAGTAGGTTGTTAGCTATTATATTCAAAGATATTATAGAACTTAAGATATTAAATGTCAACTGTCTCGTCAATATTATTATTATTCTTTTTATTCTTATTTATACTAAATAACACACCTTAAACTTCAATCGATTTTTATTTAATATTCACCATTATACTGGAAATGTTGAAAATATGAGTAGTAACCGTTGTTGATGGCCTGGATTTTGCATAGTAATCGCTATGTCAAAGTTTAAAACAGGTTATCCGGTAACTTTACTTCAAATTTGATAACATAATTATTTAAATCACTTGCATTCAATAAATTATACAATTTTCACGTTTGTAATTAACAATACAGTATATTTTAAATACAAAGTTGATATCTTCTTATTGTTTTCTAAATGTTAGGATACCATAACTTTTTTATGACATTTTCAGCATATGTATATTAAAAATGTTGCAAATATGAATAGCAACAGCTGCTACAGGCCTGTATTTTGCACAACAACCACATATTCACAGGCTTAAAAACAACTCAATGTCGTGTACCTCTGCTTTAAATTTGTTCGCATGTTCAATGTTACTGTTTATACCTGCAACAGAAATGGAGATATGAAGAACATTTATATATCTAACATATTATAATCTTTCTAATTATTTGGAAAGAACAACATTTATATAGCTAAAATCACCTTAAAAAGCAGTTATCTATCAATAGTAAGAAAATGATTAAAGGTGTTAGGGTATCTTTTATTTAATTAATCAAAGCTTGCCTGTGTGTATAGTAAAACGATGATATCATAGTTCGTCCATCGCCGGTCTGTTTTTAAAATATAATGAATACTTTTATAAATTCATCCGTCACACGATGCCTGTATATGTTAAAATTATAATTTATACGTTTACAAGTTTTATCAATGTTTGTCTTCTGGTTAACAATGATTGGTTAACCTCCTTGACGTAAATACAAATTAAATGATATCGGCACATCGATAAAGCTGTGTATGAGTATAAAGGTATATATACATATATAATAATGATTGTACTTGAAAGCTCAGTAGGTTGTAAGCTCAATCGAGCAACCTATTGATAAAATACAATGTTTGATGTATTCAACCAAAAGTGGTGATATTCTTGTATGGTCAAAAAGGGCAAAAATTGTTTTAGCTCATATCATAATTGAACTGAAATAAACATGAATTGCTTTAGCTTTAACAAATATATATTTCACTTTGGCTAACTACGTTTAGTTTACTTACAACTAAATGTGTTCTACAATGGTCATACTTTTGTTTAATAAACATAAACTCCTAATCCGTAGTTGAGGACATTTATAGATTCTAGAAAGGATGCTTAAAACATAATTATTAAGTACTAAATACATATGTTAGTAATGTCAAATATAGTAATTTAAAAAAAACATATACATAGTTAGCTCAAGTCAAATATATATATATATGTGGGCAAACTAACACAATTCATTTTATTTCAGTTACTCTATGGTATGTAGGAATTAACACAACATTTGACATTTTTGGCTAATAATAATAAGTACATACATGCTAGAGATTAACCGTGAAGCTCATAGTGACTTCAGAAACCAAGAAAATCATCAGCATATATTTTCTGATTTTGATGAGATATTAGACCTCCAAGGATAGTTTTAAATTGTTCACACTTGTTAGTCTACAGTTAATGACTCACAGGCCTAATAATATAGTCGCCGCAGATTTCCGTCCAATTGATGCCAGACAAAATGTATCCATGTATTTGAAATAATCATTACCTTGTTGCTGAACACCGTTTTGACAGTTTGACAAAGATCTCTCAGAAATAATTGAAACCGTTGAAGTGACATAACTGCAATTGTGCAGTTTAGTATTAAATATTTAAGTTCCGCTTAACATACATAAATGGACGTTTTAGTAATAAAGTAAAAATGTATTTATTTTATTGATCTTTTATTTTGGCACATATTAAAACACCCTAAACTCGAAGGAGCCGAAATTGTGAAAAAACGGGGTCGTGTCTAGCAGCCAAGGAACTGTTTCGATCATTCAAATATAAGTTGCCGTATATAAATCTCCTGTATGCGACCCCTTAGGAGATGCGATCCCGTATGAGCATAAACAACTGCCATATATTTAAGAATGGACCGTATTTTCGTATTATATACATTACATATAATAAAAGCATTGAGAGACTATGTTTAATAATAAAGCCTTTAATTGAATAATTGGAATCACAAGTATGAACAGAAAATTAACGTTTTAAATAGTAACTGGTATATAGTAAATAGTTACAAATGGTAAACAAAAAAGTACAATATATTTTCAACGAGTTTTGAATACCTATTAATTATATGCATAGGTAACTGAGGCGGAAAATGAGTAAGGTTGAAGTATGGTAAAAAGTGCACCTAAATAATGATACAATGAGCAGTAATTATAATATATAATAATAGATGTAATAATATGGACTAATAATTAATCTATGAAATATAAATATGAAAAAAGTACAATGCAAGATGTAGAAATACTGGAAATATTGGAAAAGCATTTTTTTTTAATTTATAGAATGTATGTTACTAATATATAAACCAATATTTAGTTAATGACGAATAGGCTTTCATAAAAGTATATAAAATGAGTACAATTTAAATTAATAAAATCATTCAGAAATTATTCCAAACTGTTGTTTATAAGTAACAAGTGAAAGTGTTGAAGTGGGTACATTTACAACATAAAAAAGTATCTATAAAAGCAATATTCTGGCTAATGATATAGATAAGACACATTTCCACACTACAAATACTAAATTAATGCGCCATTCTATCACTTTTACTTTATTAGTTTCAAGTTATGAAAATAGCATTTTAGCAAAACATTAATCTCAGCTCCTGTAGCTGCCACATCTTATCTCTTATCATTTTCACATTTTGTCTATATAAAAGAACATATTTAATAACAGAGTTCACATTTTCTAAATTTGAGACAAAATTAAAATTAAAATACGAATATTGTCATTATTACCAGTGTCATTTACATAGGATACAGTATTTACAGTTTAGATCAGCAACATACACTCGCATAGTGTCAATCATTGCATTTTGAATTCTACGCTTTGCACATTAAGTACAGTCGAGTGTGAAGTGTGAATTCGAGCCACATCTGTAGTACGATTGATCTAAGAGCGCTTAGCCGCGTTCTTTATAAGTAGCAAGGAAGTCAGAAATGTGATCAATTTTCTATCTACTCTCTGAAACGAATTACAATAGCTTGATTAATACCATTAGCAATTTTACAAAAAGCTATAATTACATAGCTACTGCCTAAAACAGAAATACAAATTACTCGTTTTGTCCAATTCGCGATATGTAGTGAAAAGTAATGTCCAACTTCCAAACGCCGTTTCTTCCACATGGCTGTGACAATTGACGAGCAATGGTTTTCGTGAAAATCTAGATGCAATTTAATTCACTACATGTATTCAAGCTAGGACAAATGTATAAAATTCTTGGAAATATGCGATGCATTCATAAGTTACGTTTAAACGCTGATTCATACGCTGCAAAATTAAAAAAACGCACAAAATAGATTTGTCCGAGTATGTGGTTTTGTTATTGGTTGAACCATACTTTGAAATTGGCAGAGAGATTACACAGGTTTTGAAATATGTGGAAATGGATCCGAGCGATCTAAACAAGAAAGTTTGCCTTTACAAAGGATGTCATTATTTTGGCATACAAAGCTAAGAAAAACAAAACTGTGTTTATATTATCTAATATGTAGACGCTGTGCTGGTTCACAATGAAAGGCGAAAGTCATAGAAGGCCGATAGTAGTATGTTTAAGCTTCTTGACATCGCTCTTCTCAACTGTTTTCATATTTACTCCGACATTGGAACTGATTAATGCGATTGGCTAAAATTCCACCATCATCTTGAAGAAAGTCTTCGCCAAGCCACGTTGAAAACCAACCGTGTCATGGACACAAGGTGATCAAGATATTCCAAGTAACAAGTAAAGATACTACTCAATGTGTTAGACAAACACAACGAGGGTGCACTGCATAAACTGCAAACAATTGTATGTGTGGTTCTTTTACTCATCAGTCATGCAACTCATGCCTTCAAACAAATAACTTTCCAATAAGTGACTACCAATCTAGTATTTTCATACTCACACATTTGCCATTATCGTATACCTACGTGCAGTGGTTTTTTATGTTGCGTACATATTTCTAATATTTTGTATTTACATATTTATCATTTATGCGCTATCGTATGTCAATTATGTCAAAATTATGTTCTTATAATACATGTACAATTGCTAAATTAATAAGAAAAATTAAATTAAATCGTTTAATACATTTATAGAATTTTATGTATTGGTCAATTGACCCATTTCGTTTAGCTCTATGTATATCATGTTATCACAATGACATCAATAAGGCTAACATTTCCAAATATACACCAAACTATTTGTATATTCAGAGTCACACAATATCGATGCATCGATGCCTAAACATTTAATGCGCATAAAATAATTACACAATATATTATGTGTCGATTGACAAATTCCGTAGTTTTAGGGTTACACATTTCAGGGTTTTGGTTAGGGATTCAGTTCTAGCGATTCAGTTTGAAAAGACTGCTAAGCTTTATTTAATTATTTATATTTAGCAACATACTTAAAATGTGTACATGTTTTTTTTTAAGTCGTTTACTTTAAATATAATTAATTATATGACTAACCTATATCATTTGTAAAGTAACCTGTGTAGAGATAAATAATAAATATAATCGCTACATTTATTTAAACCATTCAGATGCGTTACTTTCAAAAAAGAAACCCACGCTTCAAAGTAGTACTATACTTAAACATGGTTCTGAACTGGCTGTTGATGAAAACGTTGACTTTAATTTATCCAATTATCCATTAAGCTGTACCCGTACACGCAAAGAAAGGAATGCTTGGTGGCGTGTAGACCTTGAAGAGAGGGCGAGTTTGAGGGTTGTAGTAATATACAATCGTAAAGATTGCTGCGGGGAACGGTTAGCTAACTTTCAGATCAAGGTGAGTTTATCACAGTATATTTTAGTAACCTGTATAATACACGCAATAATTGTTGCACTTTGATTTAAAGTACGATCAAATGACAGATATCTTGTAGTGTTGCTTTATTTTTTTAATTCGTTAAGTTATATATTTTTTTAGAATAAGGCACTTGACATCAAATTTTGAATTATGAAATATTGTTTATGTTTGACTTCTAAATATTATATATATTATAAAGATCGAAAAAACGGCTAGTTTGAGTTTTCATTATTAATAGTCAAAACAAAAGTAATGCTAGAAAAAATGTTTTTTTTATTGAAAATGTCATATATTGGAATTATATATATTCTTCATACATATCATAATAAATACCGCAAAGTCTAAATCCAGTTGGAATGATTTTATATTAAAAAAACTGATGGAAGAATAATATGAATTGTCTCATATTCTACTAAACAGGTAAAGTATATACCTATCTTGTTGATATTACTATTCTAATCATATCACAATTTGACCATAACATAGTACGCACTATTTAAATAATAATAATAATAATAATACCATTACACAATATGAATTCATATACAAAATCAAAGTGTGCATAACATAAAATATTGAACAAAAGCCATATAACTAATTCAATTCACACTTTTTAGAAAACAAATTTTAGTTATATGAGTTCATTGACAAGAGCAGTGCACTTTGAAGTTACAATTCGGTTTTGTAGAAACCTTTGTTATTCCAATTATGAAACAATCGTGGCTGCATTCATTATGACCAACTTATCTGTCTTTTATCTTTCGATTTATAAGTTTTTATGTCATTTTTAACCAATAATATATACATAAATACATCATCATCAATTTGAACATACATATATACATACATATAAATATTTAAGAATCATTTACGCCATCAAAATATATCATTTATGGCCTAGCTCTATGTAGATCCGGATTATTTCAAATTTTTATAATGGAATATTTACTATTCCAAGAGGTCCAATTTACTAAAACGTTTAGTTCGCCCATATGTTTTCCGCCTCATAACTAGTATATTGAGCACCACGTTTGCAGGATATTCCTTTTTTAATGTTGCTTTATGTGCTATATTTTTATATTTCATAAAATGTCAATCGGTGACTAATTATTTTCTATACATTAAGGGAAAACTATAGTTAATAGATTAGCTTTTTCACAAAAACAAATTGCAAAATAAGTGATACAATTTGCGTAAAACATGCATATTTGAATATTTTAACATTATAGTACTTCAACAATAATTGTGTTCTGTGATGATTATATTCCCTTTATCACTAAGCTATATTTTGATTATACTTGGGGTATATTCTACTCCCATTAAATCGTAAATATAATATTATTATTGAATTAAAATTATAATGAATACTTTTTGTTAAACATTTATTTATTTTGCTTTATATATTAATACACATTGTTATATTAATGATTATTTTCAAATTGAATTTTGCCATCTACATTAACATTGTCCAGTTAATATAATAAAGCAATAAATATACGTTTAGCTAGCTATATATTATCTTCAGATTCTACTAATTGTACCTTATCTTTAAATGCTGATTTTGTATTTCTGATAGTAACGTAATGTATTATGCATTTCTCGTTCGTTACTAGGACATACAAATATAACGAAATCTTTTAATATATTTTACATTATATAAACGACTATATATTCAACTAAAACAATTCATTAAATATCGTTTGTTTGATCACAGTTTTTGCGATATAAAAATGTAAATAATTATATCAATAATATATTATATTGCATGAGTCTGAAAGAGATATAAAAAAAATATCCTTACAAATCGCATATTGTTATTAAACGTATACTAGATTATATAATATTCATGCTATTTAAACAAATTAAACGGGCGCATACATTGTGTAACTTAGTATATGCCACATGAAACTTACATATATTGTCTTAACTATTTAGTTCTTACTTTCAACAGACTGGATTGACGTCATCTGATATAACTCACGTGTGCGCTAGTTACCAAGGTACCGCTGCAAACGGCGAAGTTATCACTAAAGACTGTGATATCAATGCTAGATATGTTAAAGTTGAACTCAGGATTTTAAGTGTTCTTACTCTTTGTGAGGTCAAAGTCTACGGATTTAGTGAGTATATGTACATACATACAGTCAAAAGTAAAAAAAATACATATTATATACCATGGTTACACATTATCAAAATAAGGCTTGTTTAAGAACGAAACAAAATTAACATCTAAACAACGATATAATCAATATCAAATCGGTGTATTGGAGTTCCTATTTACTTACTAATGAGCTACATATATGAATGGAGAAATACTTTAATCAATGTGGTTTAATAGAACCAATCTGGATTTATGGCAAGTCAGTATTGTGGCTTGAATAAGATATCATACAAGTAGGTGTCAATAAAACCACAATAAATCACCCGGCCTTGAAATATGCCACTTCAGTATATTACTGCTGCCAAACAAGACTAGCACAACGCTGTTTTACTATCATAAGAGCTCATCAGCTAGCCTCATCCCTGATAACAGCAATATAGCAAAACAAACCAGTTCCACGAGTGTATTAGAATACCAAGTTGTATACAATGAGGATATTAGATGAGCTCTAATAAGAGAAAACCGCGTTGTGATAGCCTCCATTGACAGTAGTAATATTCCGAAGTAGTATTTTGGTTTAGTGTACTTCACTATTATAATAGTAATATGATTTGTATTATATACATATATGTACATATCGCATAATTAATTTCGTAAACATTGTTTTATAACGTATACTAGATGTAAACAATATCTTATTAGTAGTTGTTTAGTAAAATGCCAGTATCAAAAACTGATTGATATGTTATACATGTGCGATATATGTATGTTTTTGTATGAATTCTACGAATATATGCAAACATTCAGTAATTCAAATATTCCGAAATTGTTCCATGCAATAAAGGAAACTCGATAAAAGTTTGTTCACTATTTATCCATTAACTTTATTTTAAAAACCACTGTTTTTATGTATTATTGATGATATAATGAGTACATATAATGAAAAACGTGTATCTAATTTTACTCAATATAAACGCCCACTTTAGCTAAGACTAATTTATGATAAATATATGTACAAATATTATACACATGTATATAGCTTTATATGTATATTTAATGCATATTATGAGATACACAGACTTCTGTCAACGGCCTGGCCAGATGATACCCCCTCAATTCGTCGAGTCCAACAGATCATGAGAGAACTGGTTGATGGTGATCGCACCACTTTTTTTCGAA
>JAYRBW010014341.1:0-34449 GCA_036023295.1 Invenusta paracnida | reverse complement strand
TACCTAAGGTGGAGGAAATTGTTAGAAATCAACCAAGCTATACTTGTGCTTATAGCGCAGGCCTAGGAAATAATAAGGAAATAATATAGAATATACAATTAACTTAATGATATAATTGTACTTAATATATACAAGTAATTCATTAAATTTCAAAAAATCGATTGAAGAAAATGCGACGATGGAATTTTATTTAAATTTTATTTACAGGGTACTAATTCCTTTTTCTTATTAATTGAATGCTTCATATACCTAGTGGACAAAAAACAATAAATATGATCCCAGTAATTAAGTCTATAACGTTTGATTTCCATATGCCTGTCTATTATATAGGGTTTAGTGTTTCAAAACAAGTTACTTTTTTTATTTAGAAATGTAACAATCAATTATATCGATCTTATTTACGCTTAAGATTTAAAGTATATGATGCATGCATTCAATCTCAAAATTAAGATAAATATTCGAGTTTATAAAAAAATAGTTTATTGACATACTAAACATGGTTCATTAATCTCCGTTTTAAGGCAATTTCTATGGGTTTATGTCATAATTGATTTTTCATTTGTATGAGGATCAATTTATAAACCTCTATCAATGCAATTAAAAATTGTATCAAAATCATAGAAAATAATCTATATATACAAAAATTATCAATAAAAAAATATACAAATTAAATTTTCATAAAGCAAAGCAAATATCGATTATCATAATACATTTCAAGTTTAAATTATAGCAATAAATTTAAAATAAATTATTTTGATTTAAATAATATTTAGATCAATATCACGATTCAGACAATTATTACAATGAATTTATATTATGTTAAATATAAATTGTTACATTTATAGCAAAACATTATTAAATAAGTTTTTAATGCACATTATTTTGCAAACATTTTCAATTTCAAATTGGAACTGATACTGCATATTACTATAATATATGTATATAATGTTTCTGTAATATAAAATATATATGGTTATATTTTTGCTTTGTTTTTAAGGCTACGTCAAATATATTGCAAATTAAAATTAAAATATTAAACCACATTAAAAGTCAACAAATAGAATAAATAAAACTTGTATAATTAAATATAGAAAGCAAAATTGCTGGCCAATATATATTGCTTGAACACAACGCATATTGGGTCGGTTAAGAATCAATTAATAAAGGATAGGAGTGTATATATGTATATAGTGTAGATATATAAGAAATTTTAATACCATTAAGAAAAATCGTTGGTACATTAGGTGTCATATACATACATAAACATAAATAAGTGTAATTGAATAAGTAGGAATAAAATCAAGAATTTTTCTATACAAAATATAATTTAAAAAGTTAATTCCATGATAAATATGGAATAAAGTAATATATACAATTAATTAAGTCGAATCAATTGAGTAAGCTTTTATCAGTAAATTCAATCACTTGATGAGTAATGTTTTAACATCAAACAAGTATACATATTTACTGTGCTATTGTACAAACCAATATTTGCATTTAGATATTTATAAAGAAAACAACAATTTTTATTATATTATATTATGGGTCATTATCTGGAAGTGTACATATGTGTATAATTCAATTCTATTAAGTAGTTAAATATTATACATCTTATTGCTTTACAAAATGATTGATGTAAATATGCGTATTTTAAATTAAGTACTCATTTTCCGGAACATAAATATCTAAATTGTTCGATATTTAAATGTGTAAATATAGAGATCCCTTTTTAAAGGGACTTCAGAACAAAGAAAACAAAACTCAATTTTCACCTTATTAGGTAATATTTTGTAACTGAAAATGTCTTATACGTATTTATAACTGCTTAGTACATGTATCTAGAATTGCTTAGGAAAATAAATTTATTTGTGTGTTTAAACTCATAAGTTATAAAAGTACGTAACTGCTACATTGAATATTATCAGGTTTAAATGAAAATGACAATTTCAACAACGAAAAGCTGTTCTAGTTTATTTATTACTTCTTTTATTACTTTATTTATCCCAAAGAAGTTTTTAATTATAATAACTTTTAATAAGTGTACACGTATAACAGAAGTGTTGACAGATGGCAATTTCAAAGGCTGTGAATACAATATCAGTAAAGTTACAGTCAACTAATTAAAATGCTTTACTATATATATGTATAAGCCATGTACGCAAGTTAAGTAACCATAATTTAAAATGTAGCGAAATGTTTTTATTAGTGGAATATTTGTAGTTAAGAAAGCTATAGTTTATTATTGCCTGTATTCGTTATTAAGAGAAGATATAAATCAAGTAGCTTAGATTTTCAAACGATTTGCAGTTAATAGATTTAATATATATATAAATATCTGCAATGGTGCCGTGAATCACAATATATTATAATATTTTTTAACAATCCTATTGTTACCAACTTTGAGTGTTTATTGATTTAAGAGTATGTCTGTAAGTATAAGGTATTTTTGTGTATTATTGATTGTCAACGAAATAACTTTAAATAGGTACTCTTCAAATATAGATACAGGCAAAAGTAACAGAATACAGAAATGTTGAAATATCGTTATATATGTCGTCGATAAATATTTGTTCAAAATTTGGCACATTAAAAATATATTTGTATTTATTTTTATTTTTATATGCCAATATAAAGATCAATATTTTACAATCTTGACCTAAAAATCTTAATCTGTATAGCGTATTCTTTTGTCCCGAAGTTTGTGTGTATGTCTTGCTTTTGTATGCAAAATATAAAGGAAATTTACATATCACTTTAAAATATATATGCACGTAATTAAACGCATGAAATACTGTTAATGTATTAACGTCCCGCAGATTATAGAATGGGCATATTATTACAATTTATAGAATTTGCAATTGTATGTATGAAGAAAAGAAATCATTACAGGAATTATTTTAAACATATTTAGCTCTCATTTGTCTTATTTTGTAATTATAATATGTAATAATCTTCCGTCTTGAATGAATGAACTATATGTTGAAAAAGCTTAAACAGAAAGTGCTTAACGTCCTTATAAATAAATTTAGACAATTAGAATTGTTTTACAGTGTGTGTGTGTATATGTACAGCTATGTATGTAAATGGATAACTTTAGGAAATAAATTACACTAGAAAACGTAAATAATTTATAAATTTTACAATTGTTTTATATACATGTATATATATCACACGATAATTGTTTGTATGTATATGTACTTTTGAATTGTTACTCTAAGGTGTGTGCTGGATTTCGAATATTACCTTCCAAATTCTAATTTTTTAATACTATTTATTGTATGTATATTAACACACGCAAAAATGGAGACTATTATGTGCATTCGTTTTAGAAGTGTAATTAGAGCCTTCAATAATATTTAACCAAAGCATGGAATGCACTTATTCACATATAACTTTATTATTATATATTAACATAATATGTACAGCGACATTGATAATGAATAAATTAGATTGAATTTTCAGGAGAAGCAGCAATCCTAATATTATTTAGTGGCAAAATAAGGAGGGAACATAATTAATTATGTTTGTTGGTTAATATATGAAGTTATTAAGTGGAAAACATATGTAAATGAGAAATAAACGTTATTTGTTGTAAGTATGTATATAATCGTAATTACGTTGTGGTTGGCTTATATCACTATTTACAAAAACATATGTTTTATGGTAAATACTATATAATATGTTATGTTATGTTATGTACAAGTTTTTAACCATATTATAGTATGAAGATTATATAGTTTACAACAATGCACAGATACACAATTATTATAGTGACGTATGCGTGTAATATTGTTACTGACTAGATATAATATAGCACAATTTTTAATAAATATTATTGTGTTGTCATATGTTTTTTAAGAATACTGGCAAGATTTATGTATATTTAAAATACTTTTAAAATAAATATTACTTAACTATATCATTTATTTTGATTTAATTCTAATACATTTTCCTAATTTCATTAGATACTATCTAGAAATATTTTAAATGAATACATTGAATGAATACATTTTACCTGAATACATTGCAAGAGAAAATGGAATATTGTATCAACACAGGTATATGAGTAACAATAATATAATTTTACGTATTATAAGTAGAAATTCATAGAGCACCAATTCAGAAATATATCCATATTAGAAAAGCACAAAATATTTGTTATACAAATAGTCCGATATACATGCTATATATTGATTGTAAATAATTATATAGAATCGGTAGACATATAAGATAGCAAGAGAAAAATAAATTATCGAATTAACAGAAGTGAATACATATACATATGTAAATCATATATAATTATATTTGCCTCTTTATTTTGTGATTTGAGAGGAAAATGAGATGAGAATGTTTAAATCACTACGAAATATCACTTTATAATAATCTCGTGCACAATCTCAATGTGAAAACAATAATTGACAGTTATATTATAGATATTGTGTTATTATTTTTAGCTATAGTAATAATATAGTATCAACGAAAGACAGCCGACAGAAGCAAAATATACACCATAATATTTACTTTTACAGTCTAAACTAAACTGCTTGAATTGCTCTCGTAGATGACTGACTGTTGATTATTCAATGCCGACTTCCTCGGCATAGTCGTGAAGGTGACACAGTTAGGTCGATTTACGTAGGGTCCTCCCGTGGCAGCTGAAGTGGACATCACCATACGATGTGACTGTCGATTCTGCCAAATGTCGTCAGCCGATTGGGCTCCATCCGAAGCTGAAGGAGAAGCCTGTACTGGGTAGCCACCAGCTATCGATGTTGACGCGATAACAATTGGTTGTGGTTGGCTGCTGAGGCTGCAGTGGCTGCTGTGACTCGTCTGCTGTTGATTGGTTAGCGCCTGGCTGCTCGGTACACCTATGTTCATTGGATGTTGACTGCAGGTGTTGTTGGGGTCAACGATATCGAGACCCGTAGCTGGTAGAGATGACTGATTTAAGCAATTGTGTGGGGCTGCGGCGTACAGCGGGCCAATAAATGGATAGCCACGCTGTTGGACCTGACCCAGCTTGACGTTGCTCTCGCTACCTCCGCGTCCGGAATCACCGTCTGAGTCGGGGCCTTCGTCCATCTTTATTGGAGTCTATTGAAAATTCAAGTGAAATAAAGGTTTAACATGATTTATATTAGTAAACACGAGTATGTATATACATGCAGGAAATAATCTCTAATGCATAGAGTAGGGAACACATAGAGTTCCCTATGCTCTCATGAAATTATTACTTTTCTAAATTGAATGCTTTTTGATTACACCTTAAATTATAATTATTTTCTATAATTTATATTGTAAATATCATATTAAAATTATTTGTTCGTGTAATAATTGAAGAGTGAATCTCTAATTATTTTAAATATGTAAACAGAAAACCGTTGCTCTTATTCTTAGTTAAAGTTTTTATGCGATTCATTTTTCGACTCTAATGGAATCACTAATTAGTCAGTTCAGTCATTCCCACATTGACTGCTTCTTGCTATGAGTCAAAATAATTTTACATTTACCTTATTAAATTTATAATATGGAAAACATACTACATTGATAACCAGTAGATTCAAATCGTTTATATACCATATTATGATTATTTTATAGGTTATTTATACAAAATTAGATCGTAATGAACATCTGAGAACCTATTTAGTATACATGCTCGTATATACGATAAAGTATTAAAAATGTTGTGTACCATGCTGTCCTCAATATATTTGCAATAATTTAATGACAATTAAACAAAGTAAACATAAATAAAGAACATACGGTATATTAGTTACCATATTTATATATATATATATACATAATTATTTCAAATATATATCATTGAATATAATCCAATAGGATATATGCCTCATAAAACAGTAATTATTATTGATTAATATATAATTCAATATACAATTTATTATATAATTTAATATTTAGGAGAAAGGCACACATTATATTAAATCAATAACATCGCTGACATGCTATATATATTTCCATCACTCGATTAAGTAATAAGAGTGAGTTTCTGCCGATGAATGAGTTTTTATAAAAAGTATATGAAAAACAATTATTACAGTTATTATCAATAAATAAATACAAAATTATGTTTGTTCAACTGTTTAATAATTATTAATTAAAAATATACAAACAATATATGTATATACAGTTACATTATTATTTCTCGTGTTTTCAAGAAAATACATATATTTAAAATGATTTATTTCGATATACTTATGTATATATAAAGAGAAATACATAAATAATGATTGCTATTTTAGGAATACGTTAGAGGCAATGCTTTGAATCTGAATGTCTAGGAGTCGTAGTGTTATTCTCACAAAAAAACCAATTCAAATTCGATCTTTTAAAATCATATTATCGATGTCAAAGAGATTCTATACCAATAATGACAGCTATAATTTTTCTATATACTCTTCTACATTTCCAGTTCCAGAAAATGATGACGTCACAATTTATTAATCGGTTAACGTATGCTCGGTTTCTGCATTCAGGGTATGAAAACCAATATACTTTATTACTAAAATGGCATTCTCTAAATTTGGAATATTTTTCTATCGAGAAAATTTAGACGCCAAGTATCTGTTTGACCTCTTATTTCACCCTTGTTAGTTAACAGGGAGGTTAATATGCCCAGTGCAAAGATCACAGGCTATGCCGTAACCTTTTTCTACTCCTTCCCCTACAACGTAACTTTTTAGCAATGGTTGCGTTTCTCTGGTTGTTACGTAATCAATTGAAAGTCTCGTCAAATAGCTTATTTCAATTTTTTTCAATATTGTTGCAGCGTAGATACAGATATACGCAATAGCTCAATTGGTTTGTCTTTTGGAAACTTTCTTATAGGGATGGTTTAATATTTACCCTACCTAGTCTTATAGTTTTTGTTTTCTACTAGTCATCTATTACTATGAGATGGAGTTTTGAAAGAGATCCATAATGTTAATTATACGATACTTATGCTGCATATATACGGATAATATGTTTATTAGAAGTTTGCCTTATATCAGGGCTAGAAAGCATGTTTTTTTATTTATTTACACATTAAGCACGATTTCAGAGTAAAAAATACACACACATTACAAGAAAGCAAACTGCAAACACACTTCTACTTTGAAAAAAGAAGGGCACGTATCAATGGAGTAAAGTATTTGTTAAAATAAATTTTCATTCAAAAATTGTTTAGTAAGTATTTTGTACAAATAACTAATTTGCTTATAAATAATTTTTGTGGTAAATATAATATTTGAAATTAAATGTCAAAACAATTTCTAATATATTATGCAATAAACAAATCTAATGAATAAGCAGTTAAACACAACTGCAAAAAAATAAATACTTATTTTCAAGATATTGACTGATAGTGTAACGTGAGATCAACAAATTAGTGTTAAAATTATATTTGAAAGTATGTAGCAATTATAATCAACAAAAATTACGTGGTGGCGTTGACTTCAATTGTCACTAAAAAAAGAAAAAATGAATCACACAACTGAATAAGTGAGCAGTCGACTCATAGTAAAAATACATTAGAGAAGAAGATGAACACAATTTGTCAATTCATTACTTCGTGTTAAGACAAAGCCCTGCTCATAATTCGTCTTATTCCCAATCTCTAATGAGAACAGTGTATTGAACATAGAAAATATAAAGTAATGCTTTGGATATGCGATTTATACTCCTGACTATAAACCTAGGAAATTGCTTGGGCCCTATTAATTTCCACTTTTTCTTCTTTCTTGCTGCTCGGTGCATTTATATATTACGCAATCAATTGTTCCTATCCGACCCTTTCTTCTCTCCTTCCCCGCCCCCTATCAAGTGGTAAATTGGTCAGCAGACGGTAAGAAGGTGGGACGAAAGAAAAAGAGGCCACAGGAGATGTATAATAGACACGCTTGCCTAACTATAATCTTCCCGTCTTCTATAGTTAATAAGTTGATAAGTTGGCCAGCTGAACACCCCATTCGCTCCTTTCACCCTGTCAGAAATGTTTCCACAGTCCACTATCTATAATGCAAAGAGAACTCCTTGCAGAGGTCCCTTTGGACATCGCTTTATATAGCTGAAAACGCCAGTCTGTGTTTCTCCTGTTTTATGTATTTCGTGCAGTGTCGTGTAATTTCAAGGGAATTTTATACCTCCTTTTAAATGCACATTGTATATTCACTGTATATATAAAATATACACAAGAATGTAACGTAAAGACGACGTTTTTCGGGAGGGTGCTTCTGACTCAGATTATTTTCTTTCTAGAATTCTTACTAAGGAGCAACCGCCATAGTTTTCAATACTGTCGTAAAATAGGAATTTTTCTAGGTACCTATATAAGACTACAGAAGGCCTTACGTATGATAGAAATAAAGCCGTAAATTTGAGATCCTAGACCAACCAAATAGAATTAAAATCATGTCCACATCGAGAATGAATAGTGTTATTATTTTTAGCATTTTAAAAAGCCATAATTTATTTTGATAAATGTATTCTGGTAAATGTATGTTTTGCATTCAATTTTAGCGCGTCAATTAATATAAGTAAAATGCTATTATATATTTATTTTTTATACAATTTTATAGTTTAGTAATATTTCTGAATATGGTGCACAAAATCTTATAGCATTAACTCGCATCAAATAAATGTAAATGAACGAGTATACAATAATCGCAAGCAATCATTATAATAGCAAACAAATACTAATATATTGATAGATGTTATATAACTGCAGTACAAAAATCTACATGCACTATCCCAATTAACAATATTTTGTTCTTGAATTGCACATCCAAATTTAATACGTTTATTTTAATTTAAACGCCTGCGCATGAAATAACTTTAAAATAAATGTCATGATATTCTTTAAGTTTACATTAAACATTTAGTTTTCGCCAATGTCTTAACGCTAACTCTTTAAAAATTTCGTGTTGTGAAATTAAAACTGTATGATAAATATTCCTTGATTATATGCAATTCAAAAACGCCTTTTTTCTATTAAAGAAGATGTTTTAATAGTGTTTAAATCTGTTTATTGTATAATTGTAAATATTGTAAATACTTCAAATAAATACTTTTGAAGTATTAAAAAAAAGGCATACGTGCAATTGAAAATACAATAACATGTATGTGTTTCTTTATATAAGTGTAACCTATAACATAATCTATTAAGTAAAGGAGCAAATGGAATTAAACAGTTCTGTTTTAGTAAATGCAATCATAGAATGGTTTTTGACTTACCGGAAGAATTTGAAAGAATTGGACCTTAAGGCGATGAATAATAATTTGGATAAACATTAAATAATTCGTATTTTCGGAATAATACGCATTATGTAATAAATTTATATATTGGAATATATACTAGTCACAAATAGTATTTAATATTTTAAACATTCTTTTATAATAACAATATGTATATTGTAGTTACAAAAGTAAAATATTCCTATGCATTTATAACCTATATGTATAACAAGACTAAAACTACTTCGAAACTTATGTCATTGGGTACATCATTCATATTAAACATAGTTCCCATGAAAATTACTTATTATACTGGTGGTGTCAACTTTTAAGATGCATGTATTTAATTATAGATCTCATAACAGGAACATCTTAGATAGCCATACAATACATTTGAATGTATCTGGGTTGTACAAAAATATATTTGGCATATTATAAATTCACTGCTATTTCTTACATCACAAATATAGAAAAGTATGTTCGCAGATCATTCAAGTTAGATAGTATTTATATGTGTATGAAGGTCGCTCGTATCAATTATATAATGTAGATGGATTACAGTTTTATGTCAGTTTTTAGAATATGAGAAACATATTTAAACAGCTGATTCAATTAATTATATCTGTTATATATGGATAATATACAAATTATTATTTAAATAATCATGAGAACCATGAGATGATATTACACATTTTAAGATATTTCAAGGTACATATGTCGCCTAATATGGAAGGTACTTTAGAATATTTATAATATTATTGCGAATTCAAAATTAGATTTATTATTTTATAATAACTCATATTTAAAATTATTTAAATTAGCATTTTTAAACATCTTAAGAGAAAAATATTCTAGACCAAACTTTTCTAATCAGAAAATAATCGACGAGGCTTAAACTAATTGATTGATCTATTTTAAATTATCAAGAGCGTTGGTTGGAGATTAGGAAAATGGCACAAGTCATTATTGGATCTTCATCTTTATCCTCATAATTTAAATTCAAAGTGTATTGATGAGAGAAGTGAGCAGGATCAAAATTATAAGTAATAAAGCGTTATACATGCTAATCAAAATAGCTTATTACATTCGCATAATATGAGCGCGCATTTGCATTTAGAAGAATACTCGAACGCTTCCAAGTTAGATAAGAAAGATTAAAACCATGGCATTCAATCGTCTCGAAAGGACACACATAAGTTCAAATTCCCAGGAGATCTCGATCCTAGGCTGATATTGTATATATTGTTAGCTGCAAGAGAATGACCTGGCTCAAACAACTATAAGGAGAATGAAATGGTAACAAGGGAGACAGATATTTTTAAAATAATTTGTTTGCGACTGAGTCAACTTTTTTTGTGAAAATCGAAAATGACGTGTGTTGAACTATCCGCATGCAACACACAGCATACCTGATGGACATTGATGACAGGGATTTTACTTTGACTCTACAAGTATATGTATACATAATTAACTGTACACATCATACAACTTCGATGAGTTTGTAGAAAAAGGGAAGATCCTTAAGGTGAACAAACAATCTTAATGCGAGTGCAGTCATTAAAATTCGATTTGAAACGACAACAAAAACGATGAAAATATGGACGTCAAACAACAAATCCCACAACACATTCGAAACGATTCGGTTTGAAGAATAGAATATTTTAATCTATATGCTACCATACATACAATGAAAAAAATATTATTTGGAAATATCAGTGAGATACTAAAATATATTGTATATATAGAATTTCCATGAGAAATATATCGTAGTTTTAAAACAATGTATCAGTATATATTATAAGTATATATGTATGTAAATATATAAATATATAAATGTCTATCTTCAAAGCTGACTGAAGAAAAAAACCTGAATGCATAAACGATTAAAAATTTGATAGAAACAATTAATTTATTTTAACTAATTCTTGTGGTATAATCTTGATTGATTGAAGTTATTATTACTGGAAGAGAGAAGACCTAGTATATAAATAAATATATGTACTTTATTATTATTCTGATCTGGTGCATACGTTCTGGTGCAGAAATAGTATATGAATATTATTGTAGCACACAATACAAGTTTGGTATTGTATGTAAAGTCAGGAATATTAATAATATAAGTTGATTTATTTTAACCGATGCTTCCAATCGCAATATTAATATATCCCGTCTATAAGATTGGAATTTTTATATGCAATTTTGAATGCTTTTAAATATATGTGTATAATCTTATACGAGTATATCAAGTTTCGGTCATTCGTTATTTTGGTTAACGATGATAAATATAATGTGCTGGTGGCTTATGTGTATAGGGATATTTAAAAGGTTTCACTCTATATAAAAACTTTATTATTTAATACGGGCAGATTAAAAAATGTTTTATATTCTCCTAGAAATATAAAAATAGTTTTATGTTGGAAATATTAGTTTATTAAAAACCAATTGTTGAGTTAAATCAATAGCAAATATATTTACTGAATTTGTACTATTTACACAGTATAATGAATTTTAGTGCTCAATAAAAAGTAAATATTATTATCATTTTTTTCCATTTAAATATAACGTTGTTTCATATATTCAGTGATTGTAACTCGTCATTTCATGAATATATGAATGATCAGGTGTCATATAATTTATTAAATATAAAATGTATGTATTTCGTATTATTCTCTGCAAACTAATATTTGAATCCTAAACAATAAAATATTAATTCTCAATTTTGATTTTTGAAATATTATTATGTAAACTTAAGTTACATATCAGCGGTGGATTAACAATAAATGAATCATTATCTGAATATAATAGTAAATTGAACTTTAATGTAATTTTTAAGGTATATATATACATACATATATGATATCAATGCAAAGATGAAAGTTAAGAAACGAGTTAAAACAATGTTAAGACACGTAGCTAGGCCAATGATTTTATAAATAAAAATCTCAAAAATGTATATTTTATAATGTTAAATATTCAATAATATAGTTAATATGTACGATATTTTTAAACTCAAACGAAAATTTATTTTACAATCTTCACTATTGTATTAAATAGGTACCTATATTAATATAACCATACATTTTGATGACTTTACTGAAAATAACTAATCTATTCATGGAAGTTTCCTTAATTCTATGAAAATGTACCATAGCCAAGAATTGTTGTTCTCTTATTTTTGCTAGCTTTAGAGTTTGTATATATATACCGTACATATTATTGTATATTATGTGGATATTTAATAACCAACATTAAAACATAATTTGTTTACTCTTTTTTTATATCAATTTCGTCAATGGTTGAACTACTGTACATATCTAAACAATATTTTAACATTGACTTTCAGTTCTTTCTTATTTTATATTTTTGTAACGTTGTTTTCGTTTTTATATAATTTAATAAAGAAATATGATTATATTTAAATAATACGAATATAATCAATACATAAAAACATAAAATATGGCATAATATACTTTTATATTTCGAAACATCACTAATGTTATTAATTTCTATAAATGAAAATTTTTATTTTCTTAATCATTCGTTTTACCCGATTCTATGAAATTTAAAAATCAAATTTAATGTCAAACTTGTTTATCGAAATTTAAACATCTTATACAAATAAAATTCTCAAAATATCTTGCCATGTTTTACCTTGCTTTAAAATTGTTACATTTTGGTTTAAGCGCATGACTTTCTTACTAATATGTAGTTTTGTAATCTCATTTCTTTTACGCTATTATTGCGTAACATAAAATTAGATAAGACAATGGCAGTGCTTATAATGATAAAAATATCCATTTATTCTGCCAAAGGGTATTTTTTTAATATCATGAAGAATATTTACATTTAAAAAACGTCGATATAAATTTTGTAGGCTAACGAAACAAATAATAATAAAAGGAAGAAATTCTTTTTTATCGAAATTGAGCCCTTCAAAATATATTTAGATACCTTATAAAGGTTCAGCAGGTGTATTTTATACCCGAAAATTTATCGATTAGGTTTATATAAAAACTAAACTTTTTAATGCATTCTAGCCTGATTTATTAGCGGTCAAAAATATGCCCATTCTTCTTATCATTTGACTAGAGCTATTCTAGATTAGAGCTTCTTCTAATTACTGACGCTCAATTGTTCTTGGTTTGACGATGCTACCGCAATTTCTGAAATATGAAGTCTCTCTTAAACTTATTTTACGAAATTGACTAGCCCTAATAACATCTCTTAAGCAAATCAATGATAAATATATAACATTAAGTGTAAACTAATTATGAAATGAAAGCTAAATTTTAACATACAATTGCATCACTTAAATATTCAGCTTAAATTAGTTAAGCATCTGTGGTTCCTACAACGTTATATAGCGAAAACAATTTACACCAAAAATTAATATAGACATATATGTATATTTGCTTCTATTTTTTATTTTCCAAATTGAATCATTCTTCGAATTATGATAATGGATTTCAAAAGTGATTTTCATTATCCACTTTGTACAGATTATCCACACAGAACAGTCATATCGATATTAAAACTCCGCTATTATAAATATGCAGTTGGAAAATCCCTCTCATTCAAGAAAACTTTAGCCCTATAGGCAATTTAATCACAGGCTCGAGTGACCATAAAATTATAGCGTCATGACAGATATAGGACAGCCCTCTGAGTTCCATACGATTAGGTAAATTGCGTAAGTATATAACTCTTCACCGCTTTAGAAATATTTCTTTACGGCTGCCTTAAATCGAAGGAAATATTACGCAATGATCATTTCATTTAAGGATATAAAAACGGCCATTATTCTCGATGAGTTGTCCACTTTATGCCAGCGCGAAGACGATTTTGTAGTTGAATTTAATTAAACCTTACGTAATCATGCGGCTAGATTCATAAGTATGAAATTCAAATGACACTTCTGAAAATCCTTCATGGAAATTAAGTTTTTTATTTCTCTTTTCCTCTTTAGCTTTTTCCAGTTCATGAAATTTGAAGACCAGTAATGGACTATATGAAGCTATATAACTGCTAAAGACCAGTCTAGCTCAACCATTTGGAAGAAATTGCTTAACACGAATGGACAGAAACTTCTGAAAGTTGGTTTCAAGTTCTGATTTTCAATTACATACGATATATAAGGAAGCGATAGCTGGTACCATAAAAAAACATTTTTCTCAATAAAATAATATTTGATATAACAACAATATTAATAACAAAGTATACTAAATTTGGTTTATTTATTTTTATACTTATGAAAATAATCATTAAATTAACTACAAATAACAAGTTTCTTATGACTACAGAAAAAAATTATATCTTCTGCATTTATTTCC
Source organism: Invenusta paracnida (assembly GCA_036023295.1). Lineage (NCBI taxonomy): Eukaryota > Metazoa > Platyhelminthes > Proseriata > Coelogynoporidae > Invenusta > Invenusta paracnida. The sequence goes on along the minus strand of JAYRBW010014341.1, from coordinate 19,882 downwards.
ATACATTTTTTATTTTTTAATTATATTTAATTTTTTGAACACAATTTGTTCAAGTATAATGATACACACATCATTTTAAGGAAAAGCATTAACAAGAGTCAAATAGCTGTAGCCTTAACTAATTTAAGAATATTTACATATTTCAAATTAAAAATGAATATTAATAAAAAAACGAATTATTTTTATAATTGCATGTTTATTAATGACAATTACAAAATTAAGAAACATTATATTGTGTTTTTAAATTCCCATAAATTTACATTTTTTCCATTGACATAAACAAAAATTAAGAAACATTCTATTGTGTTTTTAAATTCCCATAAATTTCCATTTATTCAATTTTCAAAAAATTGCCTTTACAAAATGCATCTTAGGTATATGTTTATCTGTTTATAATCGAGATATATATATTACGAATAAAATATATTGATAACAAAATTCATACTTAAATAAGCCTCTATATTTGAAAATAATTGACTGAATTTCCTAAATCTAGAAATGATTGTACATATGTATGAATTTTATACTTAACAATATGTATATATTTATTCCGAACTATGCCTAATCTATACAAAGAAATATTAACGCAGTCTCGAGATATCGCAATTTATTTGATTTATTTCCCCGTGGACTCTCTGCAATGTATAAGTAAGAATTGTCCGGTTATCACAGTGCTCTGTTAATAGACCCTCAAGTTTCCTGGATCCGTTGGGGAATTCCGCGTTACGGAAATACTTTCACATTAGATCTTGCACATATGTTGTACATATAAGTAAATATTGAACCATTATTATATATCTAAATTCATATTATACGTTTATTTGTGGCTGTATATACCTGCACAAAATCACTATTTTTATTTTGAATATATGTATAGATAAGCTAAGTAAATGTCATAAAAACATATGGTAAGGTAAATACCGGTCGAAGTCTTGATTTTATGATTCAAGAGTTTTCTATTAAGTTAATGACCCGTAAGTATCGTGAATTTAAAAAAAATTACTCAATACATTTTTTATACTACCTATAACATATATATATCTATGCATATATTTAGAAAATAATTCAGATTTACAAGTTTATAAGTTGAAACAGGAGAGGTGAGTTGAAAAAGATAAAAAATAAATTAATATTTCCTTCGAATGTCCTTAAATCATTAGATGTTTGATATATTTATATTAGTTAGTAAGATTATACATCGTGATACACACGGGGATTTTATTCAGCTTCTTTCGTCTCCCCAATTCCAGTGCTCGTATCTTTCTCTCTTCGAAATGATTGAAGAGTAGCGGAACTTTTGAATAGATCAAACCTTCGATTCTCTCCTATCTGACTGACTGAATTTGATGTATGTATATTTTATGAAACCTTATCATTATTATGTTATAAAGGTTATAAGTTATTAAATAAGACAGATAGTTCTTCCTGGCCTATGAGCTCTCGTTTTTAACGTGAATAATGTATTAATCTTATGTATCCAGCAAAATAATCTATAATTGAGATGAATAGTTATACCTTTCCAGTAAAATTTGTTTGCAGTTGTTTTTAACCATATAAAACTCGCAGGATAATTATTACTTATTATTATATAATAATTACGTACAAACTATTAAAAATTTGCTGATCGAATATAAAAAGTATATAATTAGAGTTGAATCTTGAAAGAAAGAACCCTGAATATAACTTAAATTAATTATTTGAGCTTTTATTAATTTTTTAACTTTTATTCGTTATAATAAAACAAATTTGTAGTGACACAAAGTGTTAACTGAACAAACTATTCAATAAAATATAAAATATTTTGTTTTGTTTTACTGTCACTCAGACATCTCATTATTAAGTTTAATTACAATGAAATAAAAATATTCACAATAAAAAAATATTCTGATTCCTTAACCCATGAAAACCCATGATTTTAACAGTGTTGCTCACATATATATAGACACAATTTTACACTTAAACAATAACCAAATTTAATGATTAAAACGACTGAAATATACATTCTATTATCTACTTTAATAAATAAGTTTTTATCGATATATGATTTTTTGGATAACTTTATTTGTTTTGAGACAGACACAAGTTTGATTAAGTAAGCAAGATGATAAAATGATTTAAATTTGAATTAGTTTGAAAAATAGCGAGTAATAAACTAAACTATTTTAATAGAATTACCCTAATAAATATATAATGTTTATACAGTTAGTTATTTAATTTCTATGGAAATAAATTGTGTAGCTTGATTCTGAAATTTTCTTTTATATGGTGCATAAAAATAAAAAAGTTACCCGAAACTATTTTTATATCAGTTTCAATTTAAATTTTAAAATAAATATTTCTTATATATAGTGTGTTTATTAGGCATTTAATTAATATTACACAACATTGGGTTTGTATACTTCGTATAATCCTAATTGTAGGTTTAAATAATATGAAAAGGAGATTTAGTTTAAATTAAAAGTAGTTTATATTCTTTATATATCAATTGAAAAAACTTTTTTGTGCATGTATTTGTAAATTTATTTTGAAAGTTAACTGGTAGATAGCATGGAAAACTGGGAAAATACATGTATAAGCAAAAATAAAATATCACTAATTTTTGTGTTATTTTAAGCGAAGCGAAATATTGTTTAAACTAAAACAGACAATTTGTTACAATTAATCATGACAGTATTTATCAAATATGTAGCGAAAATTCATTCGCTCGACGAAAGTTGATATTCATTTATCATGAGCAATACTTCAGCTAATATGTCATTATTAAAGAAAAAATAAGCTAGGATGAACATTCTAGTATAGGAGTACTGGAATTTCGGCCCAAAATGATATACATATAAATCGTATGTATGAAGCACTAACGGCCTATTGTTAAGCTAATTTATTGATTCATCTCCAATTTATACTCCCCCAGTTAACATTATATGCATTTAGCCTAACCCGTTAATTCTTTAATACAGCTTTTAGTACGTATAATTATTCTACTATGATTTAATAATTAAATATTTTTAGAAATTCCATAATTAGTAATTAAAAATTATTTTGCTTATAATTAGATTTAAAAAATGTAACCCCAAATATATCTTTCAAAAACATTTATTGATTTATCTACAAGTATAATATAACAAAATATACTAGAATAATATCTACAATATATAAGAATCTACTTAAGAATATTAAGATAACTCATTAATGCATAAATGTTTTTTATTGTGAAATTGTATGACGTATCAATCTTCAATATCTATAGCAATATAAATTAGTTAAATTATATATATAATTTTAAGATTTAACATGGTAATTTTTTAATATATATTTATGTTTATATAATATATTTGTTTGTTTGTATATATATATATATATATATATATGTTTATATAATTATTCATTTTAATTTTATAATTGGGAATTTTCTATTTAGAAGGGCAATATAGTTATTCATCTAGTATTCTTTTTATGAATATCAGAAGCTTTATTTTCTAATATTTAATATCAGTAGGTAAGAATTCATAAAATACAATCAACTAACAGAGTATTTAAAATAATACATTTTTTAGCTACAAAATGCCAAATGATTGAGTATCAATCACAGAAAACTAATAAACTATTGAAATTATAAATAAATTACATTATTCAACAAATATGAGGCGATGTAAACAGATCACATGTATAATATTATTGGAATATAAATTTTAATATATAATGAACTGCAAAATAAGTACAATAAGTACTATTTATTATTTTTTGTATAGAAAAAGGTTCCTTCAAAACATCGTTTTTATTAACTTTTTAAAATTTGGTAAGACTTGTGATTTTCACATTTAAACTAATTATTGTATATGCAAATACATTAATCATTTTCACAAGTCATGTCAAGTAAACTATGTAACTCTAATCAATCATTAGAAACAAAATATAGAAATAAAACAACTGTTATTTAGGTACTCCATATCTACAATAAAAATGTGATAAAACTAGGATAAAAGTATAATATATAGATTAGTTAATATAAATATAAACAATTATATCTCAGAATAAGTATATACAAAAATATTTTGAAGAATTAAAATTACAACTATATTACAATAATCATACTATCATACTTACAGGTCCTAGAAAAGTCTCCAGACCCGTAGCATTCGGTCCCAAATGCTGCATTCTGTAGTCAAGGAGACGGTCCGTCATTTGGAAGTTATTGGCACCACCAGCGACAGGTCCTCCTGCTCCACCACTTCCACCATTCAGAGAGTCAATGTCTCTGCGACCATAGAGCGGATGGGATGTCATCGTCTTGTTCATGCCATCACTCATGTCTGCATGAAGAAAGATGCGTGGAAGAGATTCCGTTACAAATAAATATACGTAACTGTAGAAGCAAGAAGCCATTAATGATTTATAATTTAAACATACAAATCCAATGGAATATGGGGTTACATCCAAAATCAGAATGCTATTTGTTTACAGCTTAATTTATCGCTATTGTATAGTTTTCTTCTATCAAATATTACACTCAATATTAGTAATTAGTATATATTTATAGTATTTTAAAACTAAAAATGTAAATGTAAATTTTTATAAAACTCATCAACATATACCTACTTATTCTTTTTATTCTTCGTTTCATTTTATACATTTTAATTTATGTTATTCATTAAATAGAATACAATATTATTAATTACAAAAAATAAAATATTTGAATTTGAAAATATTAAAAAATAAAATTATAAACACTGAAAGATTATCACTGCTAATTGATGATAGGAAAAATATAATAAGACAGAATAGATATAGTCTAAGAAATTCTATTAATGCCGTACTTACTACAGAAACTTTTAATTATATGAATACAGTATTTGATCGAAACAAGTATTATATGGAATAATTTACCAAATGAGTTGAAACAAATAACAAACAAAAATAAGGAATAATTATCTACTAACTAATACATAGATAATATCACCCCCTTTCTCTGAATTACCATGACAAATAATTGCTATCATATCATCAGTACATTGCAATAATTGCATTAATTGCACATTCTATTTTTATAGACTATTTTATTTATAGCAGTATACTGCCTTCCTAAATTTTATCATTACTCAATAATAAATTGTACATTTGATACAGCTACTGTATTCTTTTTTTATTTTTGAAAGTTAATTTTTTATGTTTAAATTGCTATTTATTATGAATTTTTGTATATAAATTTACACAGCTAGTATTATTGTAGTTATTGAAAGTTATTGTAATCGCGGGAACCTTTAAACTTATACTTTTACCTATGTGCATAACAATAACATGATAATTATAAAAATGGGGTCAGCTCGATCAGTAAATATGTTTATGATGTCATGGAATAATATGTACTCTTTTCTAAATTATTTTATTTATTTATATAATACATTAAACTGTACTATTATTTTCCCAAATAAATAATAATTATCATTAATTGCATTTTAAATATTTATTAACGTTCTTTAAATGTTAAATACATATATATGTTATATCTATATATATATATAAGTTTATATATGAGTTTTATTAAATATATTTCTAAAAATATATACATAATCATAATATTTTTGTGATTTACACAATGTAAAATTAACGTTATACGTATGTATAACAGTCCGATTATCTAATCGATAATAATGTTGTTTTAATTTTAGATTTAATCAATTTTATCTTGAGTAATATAGGGTTTAAAATCCTCTACCAAGCTAAACATACGACACTAATCTTATTTATCGGAATCTTCGGGAAGAAGAGTATCAAAAGTCTCACAGACATCTCTGTTCAGTGTCTTTGCCCACTTGATCCAGCATAACAAAATATCAAGTGAGCCACTTAAAAGTCGCTTCAGAAACGATAACGAGATTTTTGAACCCTTTCGCTTTAAACATATAGGTATATGCATATACGGTATATAAACTCCTTTAAATAATAGTATTCTTTAAACTATATTTACATTCCATTGTGGAATTGAGGTAAATGTTTAGAAATAAAGATAAATACGCTTCAATTATGTAACTATATATAAGCGCAAGGTAGAATTTATTGGAGTCTAACAAATTGACGCATTTTTATTTATGGTAAAAACTGTTATGTTTGACGTTGTGTATAATAAGCATTTAAAAAAAGGATAAAACTATTTTTGAATTGATCTCGCATCAAAAACTCAGATTCTTGCAAAATAGCAAAAATACCATGTATATAATAATTATGAAAAATATATACATAGTTAAGCAACGTATAAAATATGTGACTTTTAAAGTTTGTTGTACTTATATACCAAATTAAACGAATTTCATGAAATGTTTAAATCACACACGGGATTAACAATAAGTTTATCTTATTTAATTTAATAAAAAAATTCTCCTTTTACCAAGTTTAATTATATATAGAGATAAATATAAAAATAAAATTTAAATTTAAATTTGCTTTCAAGCATTAAATACAATTTTAAATAACCCCCTATAAAATGATACTAATAACTCGTAAGATACGAAATATAGATACGAAAGCAAACTTTTTACCAAATTTAAAGTCTGGTAAAGGTTGGCGTAAAAGATGACAAGTTCAGTAAAAATAGTCACATAATAGAAAGTAATAATATAAGTTTTTGAACAATAAAATTAGAAATTGCCAACTATTCAAATAAAATCCAACTATACACACTTGAAATATATATTTACGCACAAAAACATTTCATACAGAGTACGAAACATTCTATTTTTCATTGTGATGCAAAAATCTAGTTCAGAATACTATCTTTACTTAAACGACACTTCAATGTATACTGAATAATTATAAATGCATACTCATTATAAAATTTGAGAAATTAATTATAAGTTACTAAATTGTTTTATGACTTTAATATCTAACTTTAAAGGACTAAAGTAATTTTATTGTATGCATATCTCATACGATCTCTTTTTTAATTAAATATCTAACATTAGATTAGATCGAAAATGTATATTAGGTAAATTGAAGAAAAAGTATTTATACAGAAACAGTGAAAATAAAGAATAATAACGACGTCAACATCAAAACTATTTTTAAAATTATAATATAGATAAGCTTAATCTTTCCTCCTTGAAAATGGCAATAGCTGACATTCATAGTACTATTAAAGTGTACAGAGATACCCGAAAATAATTATTTAAAAAGTTTGTTTCTTTTTTTGATACTGTCATTATAATTAAATTATATACACTATATACATGCATAAAACGAGGCATCCTGTTTATAATATACATGCATACTTCACAAAATGCAGGAATTTACGAGATTACAAGAAAATATACATAATATATCCACATTCAGGAATATGGAGATACTTATATATGTATAAGATCTTCCTAATTGAAAGTGGATAAATTATTCAGTCTAAATCGTTAAGCAGCCCAGGTTACAGTGTTGTATGTGGATTTTTACGTGATTTATTTGCTCCCATGGCTCAGTATGGCATAAAATAGAATATATGTATTTAGGTACGTACATTTATTGTCATGTAATCAGCTCATATATATTAAATATATATGCCCAGGTTATATACAAGTTTAATATGTATTGGCATATTTAGGTCTTAATTACTTGCACTGCTTGTCAGAGCAAACATATCTTATACATTATATTATATTATGTTATATTTTTTATGATCTTTCATTATATGATATTTTATATTAAAATATTTTCTATAAATAACTAATATTTTAACTCGATTAACTGCATTAAGTATTCATTTTTACTCAAAGTTTGCACCACTTTGCATAACAGGTATTAAATAGTAATATTAATTTTGATTCTAACTATTGAAATTTAGTATGACATCTTATCCATGAAATTCGAGTAACCAAATCACATTTCGTTACGCTAATCAACATTTTAAAACAATGTTTCAAAATTGAACGATAGAATTCACTGACGTTTCTCCTGACGGATAAATAAAGAAAGGCATAGGTAATAAGAATTCGCGTTAATAATGCATCCAAGAAATACTTTTGTAATCAAGAAAAATGTCTCCAGTGGCTGGCATAGCTCAAGATCATCATGAAACTTGGAATGCTGAAGAATAAAATGCATGTTCTATGAATATGAATACTATAGATACTTTCACGTTTATCTAAAGTTACATGTTTGTATGGCGGTATTAAAGATTTTTAAAACACTCTGAGTATTACAAATATACACACTGTATTTGTGCAGTATAAAACATAATATTTGAAAATAAACTTTTGTTTAACAATTTTTGAAGACATTTAGTTTAATTATCGAATTTTTAAGAAATAATTTATATCTAAGATTTGCTAGCTTTAAGCAAAGAGTATCTCTTTAAAAATAGAAAATGTAGGACTAGTAAATAAGTACTTTGTGCAAAATGAAGAAGTCATACCCAAAAGTCTGAAAAGATTGTGGAGTAATTAGGGAAATGTAACTAAATATAGTGCTTCCCAATTAATATGTACATATCGTATCCTATAAATGATCTATCTCAATTCAGTACAGAAAATTCTCGCAAATTAATTGAAAAAAACAAGCATATATTTTATATGTTGTTGTCACAAATTGCATCTATGCAATTATTTAATGCCTTTTTAAAAGGTCCATATTTAAATTAGTTTTATTAGTTTTCAATGCAACACGATATAACCAGAAATATTATAATTGAATAATAAATCTATAAAAAAAGTTTGAATATCATTTAAAATTACCAAATTATTTCAGTTTATTTATAAATAAATTTTAATTTACTAAAACGTTTTGAAATAATTAACAACTTTAATTTTTTACATAAATACAATGCATTAACATTTTCATATATTCATTGGAATACACATTAGTATAAACACGAAATAAATTGGTTAATTTGAAATTTTAGTCTTTTTTATCAAAATGTAAAGAAATCTTATCATCCAATTTTTAGTATTAAGATATGTACAGTTTTGAAATTTATACAAATACAGTATAACAAACACAGTATTACTGAAAACATGTATTTAAAAACATTTTAAAAAGTTATTATATCTTTATCAAACATAGCTGTATTTATTGCTCTCTATAAAGTACAATGTGGAACACCAGCACTGCCTATTGGTTATGGGTTTCAAATATGCCAGCACTTTATGGGGGTTGGTTGGGAAGCAACTGAGTATTAGAGATGTAAAATTAAAGCCTATGTATGTAATCTTAAAAATAAAACCTATTTATTATGGAATAATTGGTACTATTTATCAATGGAACAATATATATAGTTTTCATAATATCAGATACTTTTTATAAATATAATAATAAACTTATTCTGTAAGACAAAAATAGCGCAATGAACAAGTATCAAATGTCTATTAATATTGGATTCTTTTAAACAGAAATTTACTGATGTAAAAACATATTTATATAGAACAACAGACCTATATTTCTTGGATCTGGATATTACATAACTGTCTCTTTTGTCTGTATTACTTATTAAAAAAGGTTACTTCAGTAGTGCGAATCCTGAGTATTATTAAATATAGAACAGGAAACCGATTTATGATTTCCACAAACCTTTCTTTCATTATATGAAAGTAGCCAGTGTAATAGGTTATATTTAATGTCTTACCACTCTTCCCTAGTTTCACAATGGAAAAGATCACTAATTTACTTATTCGTATGTTAGAGATGGTCTGATGAGGTTGCATAATAGGCATGTCTCCTTACGTGTTAGTATGATTTGAGAGGGCATGACGCACATCTAAATCGGAAACTAAAACCTACTAACGCCCACAAGACAGATGTACTAATTTTACATAAGTTACATATGCAATGTAGATATTGGTAGTGCCTGAGTTATGCTCAGAGTCTATATTATATGGTATCGTATTTTACATATTTAGTAAGAAAGGAGTAAAGGCCAATTTAACATAAATACGAATTACTTGTGGATTCAGTGTTGACTCAGAGATGCAGTGCAATTTCATAGACCTACTGAGAATACGTAAGAATAAATATAGTCATTAAAGGTTAAGCATTTAAACACATTAAAAGCAATTGCCAAAAAAATATATAGGTACACCTGCTAATTTACTAATCTGATTATATACATATTTACATAAAAGTTTTCATATTCATAATTTTAAAATTTAGCTATTTTTATGTATGTATTAAAATTTTGTATGTATTATAATTTTTCCTATACGAAAAGCCTATACAGTTTGAATTTATTTTTCTTTTATAGCTAGCTATTCGCATTGAAGCCTCTGTATACTATACTTACATAGTTTTTATTTATATAACCTAAAAGTTTTAATTTGATGTTATGTTAAATGTGTGTAATTCAAGTGATATTACATATTATTTTGAAGAATATGTGTGAATTAGTTATAGTTATTACTTCGTTTAATAATTATTAGAAATTTACAATAATATGTGTACCATTACATTTCTGTTAAACATAACATATTTTATTATTAATAGATATATTACTAAACAATTAGACAGACAGTGAAATACAATTTTGCAGATATATATTTATATATACAAATAAACCCATACATAATCATTTGTAGAATAAAATCTTACCATAGTTTTCCCGTTATTTTGAAACAATAGAATTAATCTAGTAATAAAATGGTGTAAATAATTTCACTTAAACTAAAATCTAGAACAATTTGTCAAAAAAGGAAAATAACAAAATTCAACTAAGTGCACTCAGGCAATTAACATAGTTCACTACCTCACTTCGAATCCTTCAATTATTGTTCTGTCAAACTATACCTAACATATTCAGTCCTAAATAAATAGAATAGATAATGAGAATATATAACTGTATATACCTACATATAAATATATTCATCTTATATTATTCAATTATTAGTGATCCTAAAATATGGGTAAATTACAATTAAAGTTTTCACTATTATAATAATTGTTCATAGATGTATGTATATACGTGATATTTGTGCTCATTATCTATTTATTCCCAATAGAAAAATAATTATCAGTTAATTAATAACGTTTGTAGATTTTTAAAGATAAATAGAATAAATATTAGATAGATAATTATATAATTAAATAACATACATAAGTAAAAATTATATATTTATTATATAACTAGATGGAATAATTTGTACCTTTTCTGTTTTACATTGCTGTTTTCAGAGTGTTAAATTTTATAATATTCAGATAAATTTAAACCCCTTCAGCACAAGACCGGTGTTTAGTTGTTAATAAAACTTTTTTGTCATACGTATTTCAATTATTTAATTGTTTAAATACTATTTCTATTTCATGTTTTTGATCATATCAACATTTATTTAAATTTAATCTATAAAACTAAAACGGTTAGCGTTAATATGTTTAGTGCCACATACAGCCATGTAATCTGTTATTTATCGAAATCATAGGATACACAGACTATCATTGATGGCAGACTTTGACATTAAGATTACAAAACATAACACTATAGCCCTTGTTTACCTGTCTAACATGGAGGCTTGTAGAAACATAATATAATGTAAAAACCCATGTCTAACCTGTTAATTAATCTTAGATTACAAATAAGACAGGAATAAGTTTTATCAGAGGGTACTTTTAAATATTTATTATTAAATTTGGAGAAAAATAGATTGTCGTATATGTTATTGCATATCAAACAAATAATATTGATTTTAGAAACGAAGCAATAAATAAAGGAAAAAATTATCTAAATTTCTTATTAAAACAAAATACAATGGTCTCCATCTGTAATAAAACAACTTAACAGCATCCCTAGAAAAATATTTATTCTACTTTTTTTTAAATAAGCAGTGTAACCTTTCTTCATTTAGATACTCTTTTACCTTATAAATAAGTAATAATATAAAATTAGGGCTGGTTCAATTTAAAGCTATGACTTAATTTCTTTTAATTGTTGCATAATTTGTCAACTGTATATGGAATAACCAGTTTTAATTACATAAAACTATATAATATATATAATCATATAAATAAGACCAAATTGTCAATTGAATAAAATAAAAATTATATATAAGTCTATACATTTAAATTTTCTAATACTTCTAAAGTAAACACATCTTTAATCAATTTAATTTAGATAAAAGAATCCGGTCATTAAGTATAATCCTACAAATTGTTTTTTTGTGTATTTATTTTTTTAATAATTAACGTCTAAACTCATTTAGGTGACAAAATAAACAAAGTATTAACTTTTATTTTTCACTAAATAGAGCAGTCGTATAATATTGTTATACTATTTCAAATAACAGTGTAAATAATATTATAATATATATATATACAACTCTAATTCATATGTAACTCACATTAACATAAATTTTGCTTATGTATTTTTCTTAGTTAAAAAAACTTAAATAAAAATTTAAATAATTTAAGTTGAACTTTAAAAAATAATTAGATAGTTTGAATACAAAATATCACGTCATTAAATTTGTATATAAAAATCTGTATGCAACCAAACCTATTATTACTATTTACTATTATTAAAACTCAGTTAAAATATATTATTCCTACAAATACATTTTTTCCAAATATGTGCTGCACAAATTTGATATTTAGAATAATTGTTTTTAATTATGCTAATCAAGATAGTATTGTACTCGTACTCGTATATGAACAAAGTTGTTTAAATATTAATATTATTATATTATTATTATTTGTCTTAAATAAAAAAAAATCTTAAACGCCTAAAGTATAAATAAAACACAATATTTAAGGATACATTTGGAAAAGAAAAACAATATTGAGGTTCGTGTATTATTATGATTGATTATATGTGTCTAATGCTTTTCAAAATTGTATCAGTTTTTGCAAATGCATAATTTTTCCATTGCTCATAATTTTCTTATCTATTACTGCGAGCAAATATGTTTATTACAAATTTTACATAATGTTAGTAAAAATAATAGACGAAACAAAACAGAAATACAACATATATTTTGTTATATACCTACCAATAATCAATAACATGTCCTATAAGTATACTATTGTATACTAAGTTATACAATGTTGAGAAATAAATGTTTCGAAAATGAAATAATCAAATATATTTAATATTAACATTTATGACACAGATCTAGTTATATAAAAAATGTATATATACATTTTTTTAATGTATACATTTAAATTAATATATATAAATTAATCCAAAACTGTCAAAATCCACTTTGCTCGTCCCAATTGAAATAATTTTTAACAATTAATTATACATATTTTGATATTATGGTGTAAGCAGCATATTTCTGCGAATTTAGTGGGAGTCATGGGGAAAACATTTTATTAGATATTAATAACTATTCAGAATGGATATATTATTATATATACATATACAATAAAAAACAAACATTTTCTGTCCACTATAGCCAGTAAGCATGAACATAATAATGTACCAACATTACATACCTCAATATTAAGTGGCATATGCATATTTACCATATATTGCCCACCTCTCTCCAGATCCTTCGATTATTGAAGTACTTCATCGTGTATTAAGCAATCGTAAGAAGTATTTCAGAAACGACAGAAACTAACAAACTCTTGTCAAGTAGGGTAAGCAACGGAAAGAAAGAGAGTGGTTGATGATTGCAAATGAATTTGGTGACGAGTGGAGAGTGTAGAGAGTATTGAGACAAGGCGAAAACTTTAGGTTGGTTTGTAAACTTCGTGAGGTTGTGATAATTACCGGTTGTTGACTTATCTACCTTCCTTGCCAGCTAACTGCCCCAGCTAAGTACAATAGTAGTACAGCCATGTCCTCTAAAAATTTTCCTCCCTATCCTCGTCGTAGTTTCTATATGATCTTGTCTGTTGAGAAACTTGGCTAACTAATTGCCGAATGATTAAGTGTTCCGAAGGGGAATAAAGCCCTGCCACAGAGCAATCAATTGGTCATTTACCAAGTGTGTTCTTGTAAACCAAACTAGTCTAATGTTGCATTCAACATTAAATTACAATATATTACGTATGTACGTTCGTATGTATGTATTCGAATGATTATAAATACCATCTTGCACTGGAGAAACGATTACGAAAATAGGAAAAACTACAAAGAGATCATCCAACAGAGAATTAGAAAATGAAGATCAGAAATAAATTGAAAAACTGCAGTTAATGCTACAAGGTATGTCAATTGACATTGAATAGTACATCTATTTCTCAGTATAGGAGTTTACTTCCAGAAGAATTCTCCTGGAAAGTATCAACATAACAAGGTCCGATCGGTTAGTGTATTACTGAGAGTATCCGCAACCTAACATTAAATAGGTTTTAATTATGTCCAAAAATTTTCAAATCACCCGTCCTCTATTTCCATTTCTCTTTTCCTGTACTTATTGATACCACCGAATTAATTGCACCTCCTTCGTTGAAAGTTATGCCTATACATAATACTACGACCAAAAAGGAATATCGCTTTGCATATATAACATAAAGGCAAATTATTTTGGAGCCCAGACATGTACAATAGGAGAATAATTACACTATAATTTAAAGCTTAAGGACAGCATAAAGTACATATTAAGTGGACATAATTACAGGCATTTAAATGTATCCCTGTCTTTGTTCTATGATGCGAAAAGGAAATGAAATGAAATAATTTTACTTTGGATAATTACATACCAGTATATTGTGTAAATAGAAACCATTTAGATATGTGAGAAAGAACGAGTAGCCGAACATGTGAATTTATACAGAAAATTACCAACTTGTAATATTATTTGTTCTATATTGTTGAAACAATTTTATTTTGTATTAAAAGTTTTAGTTCAGAATATTTCCTCTGTATGATCTACTTTTAATATGTACTGTGCTACAAATATATAGCTTGGTGATTACTTAATTAATACATTTTCTCATACTGCAAATCCTTTAAATTAGACTTATTTAAATTTTAAATGTATTATATAATCAAATGTGAAAAATTAATAAATTTACTATTATAACCGAATTTAAAATAATCTTCATCAGAGAAACTCATACCATCGGCACCGGGATAGTAGCGAACACAGGGAGTCCGTCGCGCCATTATGGAGATAGCAGTAATAAGAACAGCACAGATAATGCCCGTTGCCACGACAATGCAGATAATGATGAGCTGATTGGTCTCCAGTCCAGCCACAGGGCCTAGACGGTCTCCACGGCGGTGGCCAATAGGAGGCGAGTCATCCACGAGAATGTTTAACTCAGTTGTTTTACTGAGTGCGGGGTGCCCAGAATCCGTGGCTTGAATGGTCAATGAGATGGTTCCCTGTTGTGAGGAAAGGGGTATTAGTTTTACATTTTTCGTTAACTTATAATATTGAAACTTGGATATGGTGTGTGTATGTGTGTGTGTGTGGAGTGCAGTAGATTTTCTACACGTCAGTTTTGATATTTTCAAGATTTTAAAATTTATTCCTTTTTAGTAGAGGAAAACATGTTAACTAAACAGAATCATAACTATCTATATAGAGCTTACAGTAATATGTTTTTAATTAAAAGACATAATAATTAGAATTTTACCATACTTTTGTCAAACTATATTACAGAAATTAAGTAAAATGCCAATGTTTGAGACTACATATATTTCCGAAGGGCAGATTTCCAAATGAATTATCAGTATATGACAATGAATATGATACCAAAATGTGACAAATTTTTTCGATAAGTAACAAATTTTATATATATACATATATATGTATTATGGATTTAAAAAAAACGTTAATGCTGAGTGGTAGTTATGATTACCAATAAGAGTGCAGGGTAAACAAAAAATTCATAATAGCTTTCTAAATTATTCATTAAAATTATAAAAATTAAAAATATGAATCAATTGTTTTGCTTTAAGTAAATCAACATAATTATATAGTAAAAATCATTTATTTAAAATTAAAAATTAAAAAGAAAATTGTTTGATGTTTTCGAAAAAAATTGGATTCTTAAGCAAATAATTTATTTATGAACTAACATAATAAACAAATTATTATTTTTTAAATTATTTTACAATTCAATTTCATTAAAAGTTTTTCGTATTAATGAAAGTTTTTAGAAATGTGCACGAAATGTTTTCTAAAAACGAAATATTAGATAAAATCAAATTGAATGTAACGATATATTTCTCACTGTTATCACTTTTATGTAGACCCGCTGTAGAAGATAATATTTGAAAATCCTCAATAAAAAAATAATAACAATAGTTCATATTTTGAATTTACTACTTTTACTCCTGTATGCGAGATACACAACGAGAACAAGGTAAATAGAGATAAAAGCGGTTTGATATCATACTACAAAACTGGTGACAGCATATTGTGCTTTAGTCTCCTACACTATACTATTTGTATAAGGATAAAACGGAGTTAGAATACACTGAAAACACAGAGAGAGGAAATTGCGACCAGCTAAATGGTCTCTGGGAATTATTGCTATTGTTTTTGTTATATAAATGCATCAGCCTAAACTCCTCTAAATCATGACAGCACGAACAATAAATATGTTTTAGCCTTTACTACCTAAAACTTTTTCCTATTCTCACGATGATACTGACCAATAATGTACCCAAACTGATAAGATGTATTCAGAGTATTATATATATTTATATATATGTATATACATATATACTTTATATGAATTAAAGCATAAAACCTAACGTATAACAAATTACGCTTTACATAAACTACAATACAAAAATACCTTTCCAGATCTAATGATTTCTAAGCATTTATACAAAAAAATCACAACTATGAGTGTAAAAAATGTTAATTGGAAAAGTTGCTATTTAGACAAAAAAGACATTTTAAAATGGATAAGAATATATCTGGAAAAAAAGTATTATATATTATCTACATATATCTCGCGATATAGCGAATAATTTAATTTAGTTAAAAGCACTTCTCACAGTAAAAATTTTTTTTTTCAATCGTTTATACGAAAATATATATCATAAAAATTCCATTAGAGTAATAGGTCTTTTTATAATATAATACTCAGAAATATTATCTAAATATAGATGGAATCCTGTCAAAGATATTAACATATTTATATGTACGCAGAATATTTCAATGCAATATTATAATAGTTATGTTCATGTGACACAATATGTATATGAAGTAAATTTTCATTATATTTATGCAGTTAAACATAAATAGATTAATATTTTTACATTAATTAAACCAAAAACAAAACAATTTCAAGTCAAAAGATATTTTTAAGTTTATTAACAAAAGAAAAAATATTGACCATATGTACTTATAAATGCTTTATTATTATATAAGTGCGTATTCATTCCTTACATTTTATTTAGAAAAATTATTAATAATTTTTAATTAATTAATATTAATTATTTAACTCTATGGGAATGCTAATTAAAAGGCGAGAACAAATTTATTACGTCAGTGATATATTTGCTCGAATTATTCATGTGTTGTAATATATCCACTAATTGTAATTCAAATTTTAGTTGTATATATACAACAGGAGTATGCACCTGCATTATTAGATAATTTAGATATGTTATCATTCACTTCTAATACAGAGAGAGACAACACAGGATCGATTTTGACCTTATTAGGTCTCATCACTCGTGCATAGCCTCGAAACAACGATTTTAAACCCTGTACGCATGCTAACCATTCGGCCAAGGCCCCATGCTAGAAGAAGAATCATTGAAACCGGTCCAGTGCTGATTGTCCCTGTGTTAGATGTGAATGATAGCATCTCAAAATGTATATAATATATACATTTATTGATGTGCCTAAAATAAATATGGCAGAGTTATAATGCATATAATCTAAAATAATATTTGTGCAAAATAATCATATCATTTCTTAATTTTAAGTTAATGTTTTAAATTTGTAATTAATTTTCTTTTAATTTGAACAAGATAATTGCAGTTTTTAATGAAATATATATATTTTTAATTATTACATGTGAAAGTAAAACTTTCAATATAAAATAGGTGAACACAGTATTATTCATTACTATTATTCATTATTACTAATGTTAGCCAAATCTGATGTTATTATACTATTTGACCTGTATAACTAAGGAGTAGTTTAGGGAGAAATAATAATATTCAAAGACAGTAAAAGTGGGGCGTTAGCATTAAAATCTCAAATCGATAACTATTTTAATGTGCGTTGAGAAGAAAATAGCTATATTTGATATCTTTTACCATCATAGTCTACACGATATCGTAATATCCCCGTAGGAATATTAATGAAACGATCAGGTGAATCCATTAGCGTGAGTGCCTACTAAAACACGCTGATTTCCGACTATTTTATATTACCTATGATACTAATAATATCCTATAGCTTGC
Source organism: Invenusta paracnida (assembly GCA_036023295.1). Classification (NCBI taxonomy): domain Eukaryota; kingdom Metazoa; phylum Platyhelminthes; order Proseriata; family Coelogynoporidae; genus Invenusta; species Invenusta paracnida. Next base: position 1,596 of record JAYRBW010014341.1, on the reverse strand, counting down.
TGAGAAAGCCCTTGTATGACCACTGGCTATAAAACGGAAAATCATGTCCGTTTCAGCAGGTTTTGAATGCTGCTGCAGTATATCTAGGGTTTTATTAATGATCATTTTACGCACTTTTTGAATCTTAAAAGAGAAAAGACAGTAAACATATAGCGAGACGTTTTCCGAAAGAAAAATTGGCTAACTCGCAATGTGACCACTATAAAAATAGTGGTTGTTTCTGTATCGTCGAAATTGGATTTTGTTTCATTCACATTCTTCAAGCTTCTAGTTGTTTTCCTAGATCTATTCTTGTTATTTGTATTTTTTTACTTCCTATAAATCTAAATTGTTAGTTATGTTTATTAATAAATTCTGAATTAATTAATTGACTTGTCAAACCTTCGGTCTACAATATGGAATCTATAATCGCTATAAACATTCGCGATATTTATAAACTGATAGATAATGTGATAAATGCTTTTATTATTACATGGTTAAATATTAAGATTTTCATGACTAAAAGAAAGTAAAACTACTGATAAAATTAATACTAGCTGCCTTTTAATTATTTTTTACTAAGTAACATACTTTCTAAACATAATTTATGTACATATATGTATATATTTGTAGTTTTTGTAACATAAATATGTTTTCACTTTAGAATTTATGGACTTTTTTTATAGCAAGACAACATGAGCATCAAGGATTTAACCAATTTATTATTTGAAAACAAATCAATTTATAATGTATTCTATTAAGATAGATTTGAATTACGTCATGATTAGTATAATTGTGTCCTTTTTGTATACTTAAATGAGTTTATATTGTCGCATAAAACATTTATTTCAAATTGATGAAATATTGCATACTAGATGTATAACAAACAAAACAAGCACTATTTAATACAGAAATTCCTATAAAACAAGTCAAATTAAAATTATCCTTTTAAAACAAAATACTTTAATTTTTCATATTATATTTTAGAAATTATTCATATTAATAATAAACATGCTAATATACAAAATTATGTAGGTAAAACAAAAATGATATGTTTTGTATCTTATCTTTAATGACTGCTGCCATAAACTTAAAGATTATAAGACGTCCTAGCAATAGTTTATTTTTAATATATGTTATATGCATGGTTCAGTTTTTAATATAAAATTAATAACTTATGTAGTTACGATAAATTAACAATCATTTAAAATTATAACGTGTTGAATGGATATTGTGATAAATGTGAATGCATAATTTCTTACTGTCTTCTACTAAATAGAATAAGAACGATTTATCTGTCATCAGCACACTCCGGTGCAATATGTATTTCACCTTTATTTTGGATCGTCAGTTGCACATAGGTAGTGTTGAACTCGGTACCTCATGATTAGAAGTCAGCGACTCTAACCATTCGGCCACCAAGAGCTCTGATGACAGAAAGGGATAACATTTACTTATATATGAGTTGTATCACACAACTACTATAAGTAATTTATATTAATAATCTTAACGCTCATGTGATGATATGAGTAAATCTGGGGTAACTGAAGGTGAAATTCCTTCACTTATTTTCTATTTAATTTCATTATTACTTCTAGTAGTTGTGTGATACAACTC
>JAYRBW010014330.1:0-13092 GCA_036023295.1 Invenusta paracnida | reverse complement strand
TTAACAAGTCCTTTTTCTGGAGTGAATTATAAACCTTACTCTGGTGTAACGGGACGAGCATTTCATTTTCGGCGACCCTCGACAATCGCTTGTATTGAAATCGAATTAAATACATAAACAGATGGGCTGTATTTATTTGTGAAGTTTTAAATATATCGTTACCTTTCAATATCCAAAATGTAAATACAACTCACATTATTCTTTTCTAGTATATATTTTTTATGGCTATAGAATATTTAAGTTGTTGTACCATTGTACAATGTATTATTGCAGTTTCTGCTAATAAACTTTTTTAACCGTTTATATTGTTATCGATTAAATCTGTACATTAGTATGTAAGTTTAAAGTTTTATCCAAGGTTGAAGTTAAGATGAATCTCTGTGGCATTAAAATAATGGTCTTATTTTCCAGATAATTGTGAAAATAAATTGATTGAATTACATTAAATTGTAGTCATTTATACTGCATAATATTTTAATTATTGTATTAAATATATAGATTTTTTTAGTTTTGAGATAACTTATTACCCTAACACATATAGGTACATATACGATTTTTTACAAAAAAACAAGTTTCTTAAAATGCGTAAAATGTGTTTGTACTTGTTTAAAACTTTAAATTATTAATGTTCTGAACTGGATTTTCTGAAGAAAAATTACATTTTTTTATACTAATGTATTTAATAAAGTCATACAGTGACATACAGTCAGACATACCTTGAAATGTTACCAATGGATTATTAAGATTTTTCTACACAGGCAGTTTCTTTTAAATAACTGCTTTGAAATCATCATTAGATTATTTGAACTTTGAAATTTCTAAATGTATTTAATCAATAATTATTATTTATAGTAAGTCGTTTTAATTAGTTTGGTAAGGGGTGGAGGAAAAATTCCTTGCCGTATAAGTTATAAGTTAGCGTCGAGCGACGTAAGTTTAGGGTGTGTGGGTGGGTCTTTCTGTGACGCTAACAGCAGACAACATTAAAAAACGATACTTACCTTTAAAATCTAAAATAAAATTCGAATGTTTGCCATTCTGAGCAATCTTACTGTCATTTTTTTCTGTTATCGAGATTGAATTGTTTGTTATACTCACTTTGTTTATAGAGAATTTTAATATTTTTATTGCATTATTAAATAGATAACAATTAGGTCGTTTGCAAAAAAGTTTTATTTGTGGATTTTGAGAAAAAATCGTGCTTCTTAATGTTTGATTGGGATGAAGCCGCTAAGGGGGTGGGTAGGTGGTTATATTTTTAACGTCACTCGACGCTAACTTAGACGGCAAGGAATTTTTCCTCCACCCCTAAGTAACATACCAAATACGTCTTGCCTATATTAAACGATTTGAAGTTTTGACCGTAGTAATGTAAAACTAAATATTCCAAAAGTATGAACTATATCTGGAGACTTGAATTGAAAATTTCCTGAATAAATTACAATCAAATTGGATATAAAACAACTAAGGCTTGCAATAAGTATATTAGATTTACGATAAACTAATCGATATGTTGTAATTTGGTCAACTGTAATAAAAATTAGAAAATAGGAAAGCGTTTATTTTTATATTCTGTTTATAGTGGCGAAATTTATTGCATAAATAGAAACTATTAATTTTATTTTGTTTCAAGATTAAATGAATGAAATATTTGTTGTTAATTTCTACAAATTTATGTAATCTCTATCTAATGTAATGAAATGATAACTAGATTCTGAACCGACATTTATTGGCAAATAAAATACATTGACATTAAAATTTTGAATATCATGGAAATTAACTATGCTTGCCATGTTACTGAAATGACGTTGTATACCGTTCAAAATTTAAAATTTAGTTTATTTTTAGTTAATTTCACGAATGTATATGTTTCAAATTGTTATCATTACAGGAAACAAATTCGATGTGTTACTTTTTTAACTTCGTGATGAAATAATTACTATATATAGAACTAATTACTTAACAGCATTAAATTAAGATATTTAAAAAAATTATGACAGATATATATACCTAATTCTAACACAATATAGTTTGTGATTATACTTAGTAGAACAAATATATAACAATAATTGCTTTTAGTCTAAGTATGAAATGTGACTACTATTGAATCAATTATTTGGATAAATGATGTGTAATTATAATGTTGTAATAGTAAAATTCCATATATGTATATGAATTGTTAGTAAATTAATCCGCATTTAATAAGTATATAAGTATCTATTTCATATTAAGTCAATAAACCTTAAACATTCTAAATATAATGTAATTATTTCCAGCTGAAAACTTTCTTGGAGAAACACTGGAAACTCGAGGGACTGCACTATCATTAACAAAGCAAACGGAAATATTTTTGAGGTATTTGGGAGATCCAGTATTTCAAATTGGAGTTGCAGAAGATGTTGGTGTTTCTCAGTCTACCATCTCCAGAGTTGTAAAGAAAGTTCTTCCAGCAACAATTGCAAAAAAAGATTGAATAAAATTTCCATCATCTGATGAAAAAAAAAATCTAAAATTAGAGACACAAACAACATGTTCCATCATGCATAGGAGCTATTGATTGCACACATGTAAGAATAGCGAAAATAGCTGGTGCCTATGGGCATTTGGAAACGTGTCATTGTCAATTGTATTAATGGTGAACACCGAGAAATTCATATACCTATTTTTGTGACATTATTTACCTTCTCGTGAAATTAGTAAGAGGTATTATCATGTACGAATCTTTATAAATAAATTATACTTATATACCTAATAAATTAATATTCAGGAAATCAGCAATGACTTTTGAAACATGAATTAAAATTTAAGACAAAGGATATTTAAAAGAAATAGATAGTTAGTTATTCAATCTGTATTAGTGCAGTACTTAAAGAAGAACTCAGTAGTATGTTTAGAAAATAATAGAATTTATGATCCCATTCTACTTATATCAGTTGAACAAATTTGTACTTCTTAACTTAATAAAGGACATGCAAAAATTATATATATGTGCATATAATATGTGCATAATATAGTGTAATTATTATAGTATATTGCCCGAGAAATACTGCCCAAAAATATTTCCCTTTGCAAATGTCTACATTCTTCAAGATTATTCACAATTGATACTCTCTATACATCAATTATTAAGCTGGTCTATCAACAAATTTTAATTTATAACATGTTCGGTTTCAGATTGAGAAGCCCATAACATAACCAGTAGCGTGCTTTAAAGTTTAACAGTCTCTAAAAGACATAACATTTTTTAAATGTACATAAGCCAAAATTTTTCCAACCATTTGATTTATTCAAATAATTTAAGAGTAAATAAAAAACGTCCATTTATTAATGAAATAAATACAGTTGAGTATACACATGCGCGTGAGGTTAGTTATTAAAAAAAACACAGACGATATAATAAATGAACATATAAATGTATATTCTAGTTATTATTTTTACATATATATCTCATTAGTACTATAGCTATAATTAGGACAAAGCCAATATGTGAGAATATGCGTGAAATCATCAATATCCAATAAACCATCGGTTTATTTTTATTGCGTAACCGAGTAAGTCCATATAATTTCTTGAAAATTGATAATTTTTAGCGTATTCCACCATATTGGATTTTAATTATTTCCAGTTTTTTAGAGAGCTAGTTATATCACATCTGTTATATTAGGTATGTGTAAGAAAATGTATGACGTATGAAATGTAGTGTATAAGAGTATATGACGGTTCAGACGATTCAATAGTTTTGATTGAAAAAACAAAACAATAATAATTTTATATAATAGGTAATTTTAATTTCAATAACATACGAATTTAATCGAACTTTTATATATCATATTATGCAATAGATTATAATGACAATAGCACTAAAGCTTTAATGTTGTGTATATATAAATTTTTATACAAAATATTCAAACTAAAATGGGGTGTTTCGATAATGCATCTGTTCTTTCTCGAGTGTCATATAAAGGATCACTGTTTAAATTTACTTTTTTTTAAACATCGTAATAGATAATGGTTAAATAAAGTCGTTCAAGAAATATTAGGAAACATTGGATCTAACAATTTATTTACTTAAAAAACTACAATTTTCTAATAAACAAATTTATAAAATGGACTATTAAACATGCATTAAAACAATACTACAGAGATTATCTAAAATGAAAATTACCTTTAAATAATATATTTACGAAATATTACTGTTATTCTGTTTAATTAACCTAATAGATATAGTAAAACATAAAAACATATTTTAATAGGGTTTTGCGCATTCTACATAGCTACATCTTTGTACTGTATAAATTTATGAAATTTTGAGCACAATGGTCTAGGTTATTAATTAATGAATATAAAAGAAACATAGAATCTCCATGTCATAACATACATTAAAAACGCTTCCAGTTATGTATAGGAAATAGCGACATGAAATGTGATATCACGTTTGAATCAAAATTAAGATGTAGATAAATAGCGTGTATGTATTTACGTAGTCTACGGATATAAAATGCGATCATATAATGATAATGATCAGTGTAACATTAAATATTGGCAGCTAGAATAGTAATGTATGTATATAATCAAAATGCACACGACAAAATGAGGTAACTTTAAGTGTGATGGTGATCAACAGTAACTGAACTCGGTATATTTCGGTAATAATGCTGTGCGTAGTAAGCACGCATAACAAGAAGAAAAACAATACAGCCAAAATAGACACGTCAAAGTGTGAAAAAACATAATAACACAAAAAATAATATATAAACAAATGAATTTTATAAATACCGAATATTATAGGGCCCGAATAATTTGTATACTAGTCCATAGTATATAAATATCCCGTAATAGAAAACTGTCACAAAGAAGGAAAGGGAAAGATAGGAAGCAAAATAGGGAACAGGCGAACTTAGTCGTCCTTATCCTGCACCGCTATAATAAAAGTGCAATCTTGTTTGGTATTAAGAAGGGCCCGGCGTTCTGCCGTCTTGACGATGACAAGATTCCAAAGTGCAATGAAGAAGACGCAGCCTGTAGCGAAAAGACATACTGCACCCGGCAATCCCCAGCCCGTAAGATATCCACCCCCTGAAAGGAGGAGAGCCAGTAGGCAGACAACGATGGCGACCAGATAGACCTGGTGTCGGAGAACACGTGCAATACCGAGGTTCATCTCCTCGATCACACCCCGACAAGTTCGTTTGAGCTCTTCCTTGTCCAACAAGACACCCCCACCTGTAAGTAATAGAGTAAAACATTCTCTTAAAAGTTGAAGTTATTTATATATTCATTCCTTAAAGCATGTGAATCAGGATGTCTATTTAAGGACATTTACAAAATATTTTCATTAGTAAAGAATTTTCTCATTGATTTGAAATTTTGCACGAATACAAGTATCATAAAAACATATTACATGTATATGTATATTTTTAATGGTATATTGACATTGAAGACACTAAAAAAGTATGAAGTACATTTAAGGGATTTTTAAGTATAGTCAACTTATTTTTGGTTTACATTTGGGTTCATATTAATTTATTTTCCTAGTGTACAAAAATTTTGAGTACAAAATACCTTAACAACGAAGAGATTAAACTAAAATGTATTACCGAAAAATGCAACTTAAAAGGTTCCTTTAAACGATAACGATCAAGCTAAAAACAGATAGTTAAACGCTTTAATACTGAAATATTAAATATAGTATACAGTAAATTTATTTATATTCAATCAATATATCTATATTAAATAAAAATATACTTGAATCAGAAATATTACATGTTTTGCTATAAAATAACATTATTTCTACTTTTAGCAATCACAATCCCTTAATATTTTTTTTACTATTTAATATAATTACATAGAATAAAAATGACATAATTGTTTATAGTAAAAAAAATCCCATGTTGTATTTAGTATGTATCAACAATTATAAGTAGATAATGTTAGGTTATAATATTAAACAATATAATATGAATAAACATTACATATACTTTGTAAAATTTATAAGATGCAAAGTCAAAAGTTCCAAATTTAAAACATACAAAATTTCACTCGTATATATGTTAAACTGCTTCAAAAAATAATAAGAACTATATCAAAAGAATATACATACTATTATAAAAAGTTCCATCGAAATAAATAATGCAATATTTTGAATGTTTAAAACTGTATTTGCCTTCTAATAAAACATAGTATAGTATGTACATATATGAATAGTAAATATTCTAATTAAAGATAAATGTTAAGTATAAATTGCCAAGATCAACTTTTTCATGCTATTAAAAAGGATTATTTTAAAACTATTTTTAAAGAAAAACAAATGTAGGTATCCCAAATCTTTTCACAGATATTTATAAAAATTAGGCCTGTTCATGTTTCTGATTACGCTCGGTAGTCCATGTTACGCAGATTAAAATAATCCAGACGATTTAAATAGTCAAATCTGATATCATATCCAAAAATATGAAATCTAATCGGCTATGTTGGTAATTGGAAACTTGTCAGTTTAAATAACCACATCATAATATGGTAACCAAAAATATGAAATTGAATCTCTTATGTACAATTATTGAAAATTGTCATAGATGATATAAGCCAGAAAAATACAATTACCAAAAATATAAAATCTAATTGGCTATGTTTACAGTAATGAAGACATTGTTATCATTTATTATTTATTGGTAATTATTATTTTCTTTCACATACGCGTACATAAAATATAGTATAAGGTACTAAATGTGTATTATATATTATAATAATTTAGAAAATATAAATATGTGCGTGGAAATAAAGAATGCATTGATACCATTGGCGTAGAAGATATTTATAATGTCATTTATACAGTAGTGGGTTTGTATTGGACAATTGAATTTTATTATTAATTATAAATTAGGTGCTCGTATTAGAAAACTAAAACCAAAAACAATTATTACGTATAGATGTGGTTACGTCTATTTTATCTTGAATTATATTAGGTACCATAAAAATACGAGTGGTCTGTATATAAATTTTATACAAAATAACCAAAATTATATAATTGAATATAGAACACATATTTCCCATTGTATGTGAGTCATTTCAGCGTACAACTCGCATGTAATACAATTTGCATTTACGTGTCTTATACTTTAATACATTTGTTGAAGAAATTGATAAATTAGGTACAACACAATCAAATGGAATTAATAGATTGATTTATTTATAACAATTGTAAGCGTAAATATAATTGAGGATGCTTTCTTCTATTTTTAATTCCAATTGGTTAGATTAAATCGGTTACCATATTAATAGTATTACTATAGCCCAGCTATACATAGAGATCATCCCAGGAACCAAAAAATTCAAATTTGAGGGTTGTTGCGAAGGCGACTACGAATCTGTACCAATCGAGGTAAAAGTATAATAATTGACAGAACTCATTGGCATTGGGAAGAAAAATGGGGTGATGAGAAATGTTGCACATGGAAATCTCCGTGGCATGTTGAATCAATCCCTTGCGTCGGCTTGTTTGACGCTAGTAGCCTCCTCCAGCTAAATAATATTTAAAAAAGTATTGACCCTTTTTAGACTAGAGCGAAACTGAGCTTTTGGATGTTGAGGTAACCTTGTGTCATGAAACTCATAAGCTAATTGATATATCTTCTGATAAGCGATAATTAAGTTCTTCTGCTTATGTAGCTTCCGCTCTACTTCTTTGTAAGTGGGGTCCCTTTAGACGAATTGAGCCTGCAGCAACCATAGAGCGTTGGCAGTCATAAGAAAACAAACTGAACTGTAAAATCACTTGACGATTTAGTGCTTAAATAACGGCTAGGCGTTATTTCAAATTTGAATGTAATAAGAAAAGAACTATTTGTTATAAAAATGACCAATCCCGTCGTTAAAACTACCTGGTTGTTTATGTCTAGGTTATTATAACTACATAGGGTTATTTCAATGAATAATTAACTAATAAATTAGCATAACCGATGCAATTTTATGTTTTTGATTATGCCAACAGAGATTGATAATTATTAAAACCATTAAAAGTTGCCTGTTAGTGGTTTATCATAGACAATCATTTCTACTCGTTATGATTATTATATCAAAAATTAGCTAAATTTTATTATAAACTACCGAGAATAATCGGAAACATGAAAAGACCTAATGTATATAATTATTTTTGTGATTTACAAAAAATAATTTCTTTATTAATTTTTTCAGAATACAACATAGTTGCATAAAATATTTATATTAGAATCTATTAAGGATAGCAAGGTATTTAATCAATTTTTAAGAAAAAATGTTGTCGATAATGTATAAATTAATGTGTGCAACTATTTCATTTCACAAATGATTTTTGTTGTCACGTAATTGCAGCATAAAAGAGTTTTAAACACGTGTAAGTTACCTACAACAACTTTAAAACTCTCGACAATATCCTTGTGTTACATGATTCCATATGTCACTTCTTATTTTGTTAATAATTCTCTCATACGAACGGTACTATATTTTCCACATACCTATTTTATCGTATACCCATTATTTAGATCATACACAGCCATACACAATCATACACATAATGTATTGCCTAACATTTTACAATGGTATAATATAACTACGAAGCTGATCTAAGTAATCACGTTCTTCTATTGATCAAGCATCGTTCTGTAACAAACTAAACCAAATAAAGAAATAAGATTATTTACATTACTATGAAAAATACTTTTAAGACACTATTGTATCACAGGCATGAGAATGGTCTAACGTATCTACGGAGGAAACATTTTTGTAAGGCCCCCAACCTCTTGCATGTATTACGCTAAGCACCTTTTTTTGCTTTTAAAAGCTTAGAATGCATCTAAAGAAATTTAAATTAATTTAATTATAAATGTTAATCTACAATAAAAAAATACAAAGAAAACCTTAAAGATAAACTCTTATTAAATAAAAATAGACTAGGGCCCTTGAGTTAGAATATATGTAGAATAGGGCCCTCTACAAAATAAATTTCATTATGGGCCCTTTTATACAAATAAAGATAGACTATAGGATCCTTCAGTTAGAATATAGAATCGGGCCCTCTACAAAATAAATTTAATTATGGGCCCTTTTATACAAATAAAGATAGACTAGGGCCTTCAAAAAAATAAATTTAATTATGGGCCCATATAATTTTCCACACGGACAATTCTCATGCCTGGTATTAATATTGCTTGGACAGCGCATATATTTTTCAATTTTAACTTGTCATTTAAAAACGAGTAATGTTGAGTTACAATCAAAAATATTCAAATAGAATAAATAAAATAATACATAGAGATATGCTAAAAAGTTAAATTGTTATATATTATTTCGTTATTTACAGATTGTCATTAAATTGCACAATATTCAATTAATCCTAAAAAGCATGTAAATTATTTTAAAATGTCTACCTATTAGTATAACCATATTGATAAAATAGAAAGTAAAATAATTTACTGAGTATGGCATTATGTGAAATAAAACACACTATAAATAAAACTGTTCAAAGTTCTACTTATGTTGCTAATAATTTATTATGTATATATGTAACTAATATTTGATTGAATACAAAGTTTCTATCAACAAATATTTGTTCTTAAAAATACAATTGAGAACCACATAAGGATATTTGTGGAGCCCGTAACTATAATAATTACAAATATTTTTGTGGTTTACAAAAAGAAAAATAACTATACTTTATAACACCATGAATAATAAATAAAAAATCTAAATAAATGAAGAAAATTAGCCTTACTCGTCGGTGTCCGTTTTAAAATCATTTTAGCCTCAACAGCTTCATGGTCGGAATAGTTATATGTTTGATTTGGAATCTTTCCGAGAGTAAGACAACACTCAGAACAGGAAAGACTAATGCCTAGAATAATGACAAAAGTAAAAGGATATCAGTAACAATATGATAATGATCTGGTACATAGTTTAATTTATCATTTTCAGCCATATGACGTTTTCTATTTACCTTCGACATAATGACAATAAATGAAATCATGTCACGTCCATTTTATCTGTGAATCTGATATACTATTCATTTTAATGTAAAGTTAAAACCTAAGAAGTACATAATTAGAGTTAAATAAGAAATTTGAGATATTCATCCCAATTTAAAAAACTATAATATTTATATCTCTGTATAATTGGCAAAAAATATTTGTATTAGAAAAATTGTTATAATTGCCACCTTTTATAGTCGTAATAAAAATAGTAGTAGATTTGTATTAAAACTCAATATACCTAGGTATATATCTCGAAGTAATAGTACACAATATACATATTTTAATAACGATACATATTTAATAGGAAAATATATTATCTATTTAGATATTAAAGATGCTATTTAAAATATTATTACGATATTTTATTGCCAAAACCAATGCAATAAAACATTATTATAATATAATGCAAAACATAATAAATAAATAAAAACTATTGACTTGTTATTAAATAATATGAATTAAAATTATAAATGCCAGTTAGTCAATGCTTTTAGAAATGCAAATTACCACTGCAATTTTACTATCAAATGCACAAATATACACAATATTCACACGTATACCTGCATTACTGTTGAAAAGGATATAATCAAGGCGTTCTCCATCAGGGAAGTGCTGTGCCCACGATTTTGAAGTAAAAGAGTTTCCTGGTCTGTCAGAAGTGCATCCCGTCTTTTCTGGATCAACTGGTTTTACAGTCTGGAATACAAAAATAATAATTTGACTTAAATACATATTATAGTAATTATTGTGTACAAACTACGATTCACATCCTTTGAAATTACACAACTCTACCTAACGAATTAATTTATTCAATAATGTAACATACTTTCAAAAGTATATATGTAGTAGCGAATAATGCATTTATTAAATAAATATACAAGACAGAGGAAAATAAGACCCCATTAACTGTAACATAAAACATACAGCGGTATCTATCACAATAATACTTGAATGGCCGGCCATTCCAGCACATTACAATATGACCAATGCTTCATTGTCTTTTTATATTGAAAATGTGGTATGTTAGAAACTTATTCGGTAATCTAATAATAACTATAAAAGAGACTGTTTCATAACTAATGCTATGATTCCAATTTACGGACAAAAAAACATATTTCACTAAATAACTGTAAATTTTTCTCAACTAAATAAAATAGAAACAACATAAAATAAAGACCTGCATATTTATTAGAAATCTCTTTGTACGCTGAATTCCGGAAAACCATTGTATACCGAATGTGCAAATTATATATACTATATATATTATATATATTAAGTAACTTATAGAATATAATTTGGTTGTGTTTAATCATCAACCAAATATGTAGATAGTAACTTACTTTATACTTGTTATTGTCTTAAATAGATTTTCTGGATGAATAGTGTAGCAAATTGTCTATGAGCTGAATAATTTATGCTAAGATATTGTAGTATCTATAGACACAAATAATGCAATTATTACATACAATTGAATAAATTCCTTTATAAAAATAATATAGAAGGAAACTTATTTACCCAGCAATTATCACTTATACGAGTACGTTACAAACATAGCTTTATGGAAAAGTGAAATGTAATACGGATTTTAATTTCAAATGTATTGATAAAAGTAACACAATTTTCAAAACCATTCTATATTTCATTTTACTCATTGGAAATATATTTACATTGTTATTTGCTATATAAAGATAATGTTCTACATTAAATTAACATTTCTAAAGAAAAATATATCATAAAAACTTAAATAAGTTTACATATAAAATAATTAAAAAACAATTTTATAATATTTATTTATTTATTTATTTACATACACCAACAACCCTCATGAGAATTTAACATACAGTACAGTAGTCGAAACCGTAATGTATTACGTGCCTGATGAAGCCAGGCATCTTGAAGACCCGCATTTTGACGAATTACCCTGTAGGCTAGAGTATCTGCCTTAATGTTGAAGTCGCCAGCAACAATGAAGGCATCGCAACTGCCTGATGTGAGCCGGACAAAGTGGCTGATCTCGAAAGCCTGACTAACACGATGTGAACTGTAATCGTCATCCTCATGTTTCGGTTTATACTGGGCGTGCATCTGTACACCAAATAAACATGGGGATTTATCGGAATAATGGGCTTTATTATTTAGCTTTTACTACATAAAGGTAACTTTTATGAAGGATACAAACTAAAATATAATATGAATTATTATTGTTATTTTTTTACTCAATATATATAGTTGTATGTATATCCAACTATTCCCCCGATTTCTATTGATTATTCTGAATACAGGTTTAGGGTGGTCACTATTTTTGGTCCATAAAATTCGAGGACAAATTTTTTAGCTGAAAATTCAAGGACATTAAAATATAATAATTATTTATTTAAGGAAAATACAATTACATATTTACATTCAATTTTTAGTATAAATTATAGTGTATTTTCTAAAGGTACCAAAAATGGGGTAAACTGCTCAAGTTTACAATCATAGTGTTATCTTATATCAGTCCCGTGAGAATGTTTCTTTTTTCATGTCTTACTATACATTATATATCATTTATAAAATTAAATTATATGCACAAATTTAACCATGTCAAGTTAGGTAAGTGAGAGATTTAAGCTTTCAGTACTATATAATAGATCTTTAATATTTTATGGACATAACTAGTATTTTTAAAAATGAAAATAGATTACACACATATAATAATTCAAATAGTAAACTCTTGACTTAATGAAATTATTACATACTATGTAGTTACTACGGGTCACATTAAGTAAACTCATTTTATTTAATAACCAATTTGTTACGTCATAAGATATACTTTCATTGCACATTATATTATAAGTCTTTATGCTGAATAATATTTTTATCGCTAATAATGGCAAAAAATTGGTTAGCTAATCAAAAATAAATAAATTCACAATATATACATAACACAATATAACATAAATTCGTTCAAACTTGAAAATAAGTGAAATAAAAATGTTAGCTTTGATTTTCAAAATGTTTATTATTCTTGTTTGTTTGATCTAGACCTATGGCAATAGGTCGTTAGCTAGTAAAGCTAAGCGAACTATGTAGTAGGTAATATAGGATAGTT
>JAYRBW010014319.1:0-13092 GCA_036023295.1 Invenusta paracnida | reverse complement strand
GAAAAATAACAACCATTTGGCAAAAATATATTTTAAAAGCATGTTTTAAATGTATATTATACGCTTATTACCTACTTCTAGTCACTCTAACTTCATATAAAATCCACAATTTTTTCGGATGTTCAAATTTGTTCAGAGCCCCTCTAACCCCCTGCTAGGGGCTCTGCCCCTGGACCCCGCTAGGGGCTGCGCCCCCAGACACCCGCCCGTGCACCCCCCCATTGCCAAATTCTAGCTACGCCCCTGTACACTATGATATTATAATTTTATATCCTGAAACTACAATAATAAAACTACTATCTCCTGTAAAAGTAGATATACATTTCATATTGATTTTTATCTCTATATGTTTTGTGCATTATGTTCTTACAAATTTATATGTTTTATCTTAAGAAAAAAACCTGTGTTATTTTTAGATTAAACTGCTATATTTGTAAATCGTGCATGTTGAATAAAGTATTATTATTATTATTGTGTAGAGTTTCCTTTTTTCACGTGATTACTATAAATTATGTCATAAGTTCTGTTAAACTACTAGGTACCTTTTTATTATTAGGATAAAATTATCAATGTTTGATTCACCCAAAAAAGACATTAAATTGGACTACAGGATGTTTCAAAAGTCCGTAGATATTTTAGTCAATATTATATAAAATTTATATTTAACAAATATAGGTATCTGTGCAATTATTGTAGGCATTTGGAAATTCCAAAAACAGTTACTATTTATAATATTGGAAATTCCAAATGCCTATAATAATTGCACAGATACCTATACTTGTTAAATATAAATTTTATATAATATTAACTAAAATATCTACGGACTTTTGAAACACCCTGTAGTTAATAAAACCATATCTTATATAAGATTGTTTATATTATACCTTATATTATTATGGATTTAAACTTTATCTCTACAGCTTGGGTCCAACGTGAAATTCTAACTAGTTGTGGTAACATAACTATAAGAAAAAAATGTATTATATAGATACTATAGTAAAGTTTACTCCTGGTCGCTTATTGTCTTTAAATGAATTGCTTTGTGTACGCAGATTCTACCCATACTCGAGTGCGCGATGACTGCCTCCTTGCATACGACTTTGACGTGGTCCCCGAGATCAGCTGGAACTTCCTGGTTGACTGCTATAGCCTCCTTGAGGGTACGAATCCAGATCTCTTTCAGCGTAAGGTCATCCGAATCCCTTTGACTCAAGAAACCGTAGTCGAACTACATCCCTTTATTCTGAGCCTCTGTGCCTACCGGAATCAGACGGCTGTGGACACTGTCTCCTTCAGCAGGAGTCAGACCATTGGTGAGCCACTAGTCCAACATAATGCCCACCCACTGTTAAATTTCTATTTTTCAGATTGGATTAATTTGAAAGTTGTAAGATTTAATCAGGAAAAAATCAGCACTGAATTATTTATTCTCGAAATAATTTCTAAAAGCTACTTTCATTTATATTAATTTATGTAGATATTATACAAGTTCCTATCTCATTCGTTTGTATTAAATTACATACATTTAATTATCTTTTTTTAATGTTGTACAATTAGGTACATATATTTTTAATAAATTAAAATTTTATGTGAAGATGCATATATATATGTAGATATAGCATAGTTTCTGCTTCAAACCTCTATTATTCAAGACTTTACATAAAAATACCGTAAAGGGGAGGGTAAATAGTTTATGCTGCGCCAGTAGCAGTAGTCTGTATCTGCGGCCTATTTGAGATCTCAGGGCATTTCAAAGTGGACGACATCGACCTTCAGGAGAATAAATTCTTTGCCTATTTCTAACCAATAATAACTATAATTCATGCACTTGAAATCATCGATGGTGATATTCCATAACAGATACTCATGTTATGCATTACATTTGTCATATTTAGGATCTCAGGGCCTTCGACTGTGGTTGACCTAGACCTCCAGGATAAGTCTTTTTTTACCTACTTCTAAACAATAGTCGCTATTCACTTGAAATCAGCAGCAATGGCATTCGATAATACATACTCATGATATGCATTACCTTTGCCCTATTTAGCACTTTGGGGCCTTCTACAGTGGACGACCTCGACCTACAGGAGAAGTCTTCCTTTGCCTACTCCTAAGCAATAATAGTTAGCCAATTTTCCAAAGAACCTACCGTTGTCCCCTTTTAATATATCAAGCTGAAATCTTTTATAAATTGTATCTCTATCTAGAGATGCTCTAACATTATTGGAAATTTCAGCCCAATTAAAAAAAATTATATTGCATGGATTAGTTTAACTAAAATTTATAAAATTCAATAGAACATCAGTGTTAAATTTAAATAATTTTTGTTTAACATTTGCAACCAGCATAAAATAATCTGTATCGGATAGCACATGTTTCATTTTAATATTCGAAAATATGACCTTATCTAATTAAATTAAATGCTAATAGGCAATGTTGTTCGTAAGATAGGTAAGATGTTCTTAGGCAATGTTCTAAAGAAATTTGAGAAAAAATATCGATATCATATTTTAAACATATAATAAGTATTTTTGTTTTAGTGCATTTACAATAGTAAATAGCACAAAATCTCTTTAAAATAAATAATTCAATGCAGTGTTCCTACAATTGATATCACCCAACTTGTTGGTTTGAAATTACACTTAAGCGAATTTAGACTACCCTATATAAAATACATTTAGTATTTTTCCATTTTGTTATTATTTATTATAGCATGATATAATAAACGAAAGAGTAGCAAATTCTCTATATAGGGAACAGTTTTAACATTTTAATTGAAAGTTTTCCTATTTTTCGAGACCGATTAAAAAAACAGACAACTATGGTATATTCATATAAATATTTTAATGTCTATACTTTATTTCATTTATTCAGTCATATAATTATAGGTTTCGAATTTTATCGCGAAATATCGATATTTCTGAAAAATATAAATTTTATTGTTGCTTATTTTCCCTCGATATCTTATAATATTACAGGCTAACTGTAACAACACATTCAGTAAAACAGACTTAACTCACGACGCACTTAATAACGCCGTGGCTTAACCGCATGTTCAAGAACTTCAGCATTTGGTTTTTTTACTAAGACGACAATTTATTGGAAAATTATTGTAACTTCAAATGAAAGTTTCTGAAATTAATTTACTTTGAGTTATTCTTTTGAGTCACTATTTTATTATATAATATGATGATTTATAATGATCCTATATTGACCTCCCTTTTTATATTGTAAAATAGTATTATCAAAAAAGAAACATTTATTATATGGCAAAAATTTTTAGTAAAGTGTTACGTAACGTGGCTGCCTTTCTAGATGTCAAGATTTTCTATAAAAACGCTCTTTTTACAAAAATATTAGTTCATAGAAACCGCTTATTTTTAACTACGCTTGCTGAATAAAAATCAAAGCATTTTTATCCCTCAATTTTGTACAACGTAGGAGATGTCCACAATCTGATGAAGCAGCAGTTCTGCACACGTGACTGTGTTGAATCCCGTATACTCACTAAGGACAAGCGGGGTGCGATTGTTTTCCTTGACCTCAAGGATACAGATACTCTTGAGGACTCCACCCTCAGTCGAAAGGAGGTTAGTTTTTCTTGATGATTATTCTTTTGTCGTGTCTATATTTATTGTCTTTCTGGATGAAAATAGTTGTAAATTTTTGTCAGTAATTTATAAGGAATAATTATTGATAGTCAGCTTGCATATTGTCTAAATGTTTAGTATACATGGTGACAAACTTAGTTTATACTAAACAGGGTCTCCACTCTCCATGATATTTCGTAATTTTCCAAACTTATATGGTTTATATTGACAGGTGAAATAAGAGATTTTTGTTTAAACAAAACATGTTATCTTTTATTTTTAAATTCGTATTATCTACAAAAAATTATAAAGGAATTTAAAGGTGTCTGTACACAATAGTCGAACGACTGCGAAGTAAGTTGCTTCTCAGTTATAGTTTGTGCCAAAAGTTTACTTCTGTCCTCTGAACTATTGACGCATGTGGCTGGATATCTGCTGACAACTGTGATATGATGAAACAGCAATTCATTGATTTTAGACAAAACTCCCTTTCATGTCCATTTGTTAAACAGAAGAGAATTCAATGTAAGCAAAATAAAGACCATTTGTATACCTTTTATGTCAAATTAATTGAGTCAACTGATAGCAAGTCATCTAAGCTTTGGTTTTTGATAAGCAAACTTATGAAATAAATATCATCTTCAAACTTGTCTAAAAAAACACTATTTGCAAAGAGATTTATTGTGTATCATGATGGAAAAAATGTGACATTTCCACTTTGTTTATTTAAAAAAATTAAATTAATTGATTATGCCTATCTGCCATATATATTTTGTTTTACAATCGTGGTGTCTGAAATTTTGAGTTATCGGCTTTTTTGTTAGCCAGTGTGGGCATGAATGCCAGACAACGATACTGCACTTATCTCCAAGAAAAAGGATAAGGAGAAAAAATTAGGAAATGCTTATTCAAGAAAAACTCTTGAATAAGACGAAGAGTGTTTTCTGTCCTTTCTCGGTTAACTTGCCGATTAACTTGCAGAAAAAGTTGAAAGAAGATACCTTTCTTATTGTACAGTCTAATGCCTTGTAAAGTTTCTATTTCTATTGATAAAAGCTTACTGCCGATCTTTCTTAATAACAACTTTGTTATTGTGACTTGGCAAAATTGAACCATTTGTAAATTGATAATTAAAGACAACTGTAAATTATCCAATCATCACGATTTTTACATAACGTAATTTTGATTAATAAATTTATAACTAAATTATTCATGAATCACATTGAAATCGATTTTAGTTCTACATAGTACTATAGAGAATTCTTACAATATAATATTTAAGTCTATCATAATATTACATATATATGATTATTAATGACCCACTATTGGTTCATTTAGTAATAACAATTATTTGTTATGATAAACTGTTAATGAAGTAATTTTAACATGTGACTGAGACATTATTATGACCAATTTAAAATACAGACTACATAATATATAGACTACTAAAGTCTATATCCCTAATACACCTATAGTATAAACAAATACGTTCCTTTACCACGAAATCCTATATATCTATTGCAACCATAATATTTACAGTGTATTTTGCAATAACTACATTCTAAAGTTATTAATTATACCAAGTTTGCGTTCTTTGAAATTCCTTGAATTATAATAGTGACAAAGCATGGACACCCTGACTAAATAGTTTGTTATTATTGTATTAACTATTCTATTTACTGAAGTTAACTTAATTTTAACTTTTTATAGAACTATAGACTATGTATATATGAATTAGATTGATGGAATAGTCATAAACTATGATGTTATGAATTATACTAAAGTTCTATATTTTCAACTAAATAAAATTTAATCGAAGAAATTATTAGAACATTGATATTCAGAAGGTAGGCTTGTAAATCGGACAATTATTACTCAAGTAATTTGATATATTATTTATTATGTTGAATTTTTTAATGTTTATTCGCTTAATTTGCCTTATTCATTTATTGAGTATTACTTAGATAATGCATTTTTATTTATGAGAATTGAATTGCTTCTTATTGCCCCATGTTACTATTAAATTAAATGTATAATTTATTTCTTCAACTGTGTCGTATAATACTCTACTGAATGAATTACTGTTAAAGTGGTTTTTACTGTATATTAACTTCGTATGCAAATCTCTGTAAACTCATTTTTTTTAATTCAAGATTTTAAAATAATTATAATATTGTCAATGTGTATATTGCAGGGCTGTGATTGTTGTTGAAAATTCCTAAAAATTAAATGTCTAATGACCAATTCATTAGTAATATTTTCTAAAATTCAAAGGATAGCTGATCATAAATGTAGTGGAGCTTCCCGTGGTACTATATTTTTTACTAAAATTTCTATAGTAATAGTATACCAAATTTATATAATTTTTGTCACTTGTTTACATGCAATTCTTTAAATCTTGCTTAATGATTTTCTCATGATACCATTTCAAGCAAAAAATTCTCATCCATGCACTCTATCAATCATTAAATGATCTTATATGCACAGAATTATCCGCAAAGTTTGTTGACTCCAATGATCAGAAACTTTTCTAGAGACATTAAATGTTTCTTAAAAATCTAGCAATGTAACCCTCAAGAAATAGCATTTTCTATAATATGTTCAAGTAATTGATCCTGACGTACAGTTTCTTCCAGAAGAACCAAATATTTCACTCAAAAGATTAAAAACGTGTTACATATTATCATTCCTGAACCATTCATTGAGGCACTCTTCGATGAGTGGGGAATTTTCTCAACATAACGATCTTCTATCAAATTATACTGATATGCTCTTTGGTCTAATATTCTGAATTTAATCACAACTGCTAAACTTGCTCGTTCTCCGATGTTGACAAAATGTATCCAGTTTTTATAGTTTTGTCACATGGAAATTCTAACCCAGAAAGAGACTAGTTTCAACAAGGAACCTGTTACAGATGGACGATGTTCTATTTCTCAGAAATCTATTATTAGAGTTCACCTTGTAAAGGTTCCCTAAAAGCAGCTGGTGAAGATCTTTTGGCAATTGCCGTTACTAAGAAAAATATTTCCTCATTTAGAAAGGCTTCGCAGAAGTACAGAGCAGCTTTAGATAAAGAAAAAGTACAGACTGAAAATATACCAGTCTTGAACAGTAAAAAACTAAAACACAAAGAAATTATTGAAATGACGAAGAAAAAGTTACAAATTGTCATAGATAAATTCTGTAACTACTTTGCTACAAGGAAATAATTTTCGGCTTAGTGAAGCAGTAAAGAAATCTGATAAATTAGATATCATTGTATCATCTGGAATTATGACAGCACAACATGCCTGCTGAAAGAATTACGTGCCACATCTTCCAATATAGATGCTTATTTTGTCAAAGAAATAAAAATCCTAATTAATTAAGATGTTTTTTCCTTTTTGGAAAGATTATTGTACATATCTATTTTTTGTAAGTTTAGTTAGCTATTTAAATTTTATTGTAATAATATTATAATTATTAAATACAAATATTCTTTTTAACTTAATGAGTTCTTTGATTTCTTTCACATTTCTTATTGTATTCAAATTTTCCATAAGTTAATTAGATATATGGTAAGCATTTCATTTGTATTTTACATGTTATCGTTAGAATTTTATAAAATCAACATTCCTATAATTTCAACAACAAAATGTATGGCAATCACAGCCCTGATTTTGCTATAAAACGTTATTAATTATTTTTTCGATTACATGAAAGTTGTGAAAAAAATATTAGGCTAACTGACTAATTATAAGTGGTAGTAAAATACCATTAAAGATACAGTATTAAACAGTAAATTTATTAAGACTCGTTTTTATTCAGATTATTCGATTTAAATGTTACTTATTGATTTATTAAATAATTTCATTTATTTATTTATTTCTATTATATTTAGCTTCTTATTATCGAAGAGAAAACTTCAGATGGAGATTGGGAAGCAGATCCAATAATAAACAAGTAAGTTTTTATATGTTTATCCATAATTTATCTATTTTCGAGTTTGCTTTTGCTTTTGTCTCCTTTTTTAAGATTTTAGCATTTGTATTATCAAGTTGAATGTTTTATAATAACAGAAAAGTTGGCAAAATGTAGATAATTGAACATTTTAAAAATCTAGCTAAACTATCATTTTTCTTTTCTAACATTATCAGACACAAGTGAAGTGACAAAATTAATGTTCAAATTATTCAAAATTTCGTAAAATATATTCGTTTATCGCCATGTTAGATAGACATTTAAAGTCACTTAATATTATTAATTGTAATTATGTTAATGTTTTACAATGAAAAAGTCAGTTACTTGCTACGTTGATTCTTTACTTTCATATTAACTATATTTTCTGACTATTCTGGGTTTTTTGTGATAGTAAGCGTTTGTTTCGAGCAATATAAGAGTGATTTTTTTATAACTTTAATAGACTATTTTGTACTGAGTTACTACATTGCAGTTATTTAAACTACAATTTTTAAAATGGTGTTTTAGACAACCGAATTTTTACGCTACTCTTCTACAAAGCTTTTTTGCTTGCTCTAATTTATACAACAATTGAATCCCGAAATCTATTAATAATATTATGTTGTACAACTACTAATGTTTAGATTTTGTTCACTGTTCTATTTATTTGTATTATCTTTAAAATGTACACACCCTGCATATTGTTATGCTATGTATTGTTATACTATGTATTGTAAATAGTTAGAATAATTCATAAACTCTTCTCTCAAGTCATTTATTTAAATAAATAAATAAAATGTTAAAATAAGTTGTTTATTTCTGTAGAATTTACTGAAAAGATTATAATACGTCTTTTTCTTACTATAGAATCGTACTTTCAAAAAGCATTCAGAGTGATTAATATAAATGTTTAACTCTTAATAATATACCTAGATTTAGTTATAGCTAAGAATAGATTCATTTTGATAATTATGATGGCTGAAATTATTAATATACCAGTAATTGTTATTTTTTGAAAACCCCATGGCACAGCTGTTTAAAAAGTTAAATTTAGTAATTTCCACGTCATAAAGTTTCCACATCTGTATGGCGAGAATAATGTTGCTTTCTTATAAATTTGGTTAGACTCTCAACCTTTGTATTTTCACTCACCTGATACAATAAAGCATCTTAACTACAGTGTATTGTAACTTTTATCAAATTACTAAATGTCTATAGCTTCACATTGTTTTATTTATTTCATCATATTGTAATACAATATAGCAACAATTTATTGAAGAATTATTGCACACTGGATCATACTTTTCTGTCTAAAAATAGTCTATGGTCAGGATTGTTTAGATCCTTTTCACGTTAATTACATAATGCTATTAAAGTATTTTTTGTCATATTCATATAGTATTTATATGTTTCTTTAAACAAAAAATAATTCATAGTTATTATGAAGTTCTCTTATAATCACTGCTTTACAATAATACGCCGTTTATATATTTATTAAATTATTATTATAAATGTGGATCATCTAAATATGCTATACTTTATTATAAACATTTAAGTCATGATTTATTAATTTTGTTTTCATATTCTCTGGTTATCTTTGTGGTTCCTGACATGATGTAGATATCTGATTGATAATTAATTTCCCTAAAAATTATTCTCTTAATAATATTTTTTGACATAAAATTGCATACTTTCAGATTTTGAATTATTCTTATTTTATTGTTATAATAGTAAGATTTATCAATGGCATTAGGACTTCTAATAGTCGCTATAAGCCTCTAATAAAATGTTGATTAAAGAGTAGAATAAAAAGTGTGTGCCTTGTTGTAAATGCTACACTATATCGTATACAACATTATGATGCAGTTCGTTGGTACTAGTCTAAAAGGAGAACGCCAAAAATTTGTCAAACCCAAAAGTCCTGCAGTGTTTGATACAGTTAAAAGTTTTTTTTGTAGAATAAAAAACTAAAATGTACAAAAATCTTAATTGAAGAAATGCAAGTTAAAACAAAAAATTTAAATTCACAAGGAAATAATTAATGTGACATCCACCAAGTCATATACGATTTGTTCAAACAACTGCTTTCTAACTAGCTCTTCAAAATATCTAGGCCTTCCAATTCAAATGCTGGTCAAAAGTAATTACTTATACTACATTATAACGTTTATCATAGTCTGCTTAGAAGTAAAGTGTTGAGTTCACACAATACAGCGCCATAATTATAGAAAGAAAGAAAATGGTCACAGGTTTTGGATATTTCCAAATTTTATAAATTGTTTACATCATTCCTACCCATGCTGATCTTTGATGTGTTAACAAAAAAAGATGTATCCCTCAATGTTTCAATTTCATCATAAATATTTGTTCTTGGTGGCAATACAATATTTTTATTTATAACAGATTGCACTCCATTGTTATTATGTACCAAATTATGAATGTGAATACACCCATTAACTGACTTCACTGAGAATGAGAGTAGATCTGTGGAATTTTATGATTATTGGTTTTGATGGAGTCACAGTCATGGCGATCAACACATGAATGGTACTGAATTCATCTGGATTACATCAGTTATGTTGTCAGTGATCTACTGTATGTATGTTTTCGGTATCTTCAAACTTATTTATAAGTAAACAATTATTATGTAGATCATTAAAACACGAATTCTTGCGCTTTTTAAAAATAATATGGTATTACGTAATATTTGCAATTTAGCTTAAAAGGAATCATCCAATATTACGATTTATGTCGATTTGAAAATTTTGTTTACAGTCACAAGCTTAACATAAAACGTTTCGTTACTATTACAATTGTTTGGTAAAGTCGTTCCCTTTCTGGACTCTTTTATCGCGCTGTTGTAAATATGTTGAGTGAGACGATTATTTCACTAATTTGTTACGTTCGTGATTTCTGCATTAGAATTATAATCGAAATTGTAACAAATACTGATTTCATCGATAGCATCTGTTACGTCATTTTGTTATGTTACTCTTAGATATATATTTTTGAATGAATATTTTTATGTTATTCACAAGAATTATTAGATTAAGATAGTTGTTGACTAGATGCTGTCGAATGCGCTTTATTTCAAGAATCAATTAATAATATAATTAATTCTCAAATTTGAGTATAGGGTCAATATCTTATATAAACCTATTTTTATAATAGCTAACACTGTCAGTGTTAGAGAATCGGAGGGCTCAAAGAAAGTGTCAGGAAAGTCTTTTACAACCGTGGTCTCTAGATGGGTATGTAAAAGTCTGTGAACGGGGACCAAGTCTTGATTCCATAGATTCGCCATCCGTTTGAATATATATCAGAATCAAGTTCTAAAGGTGTTTTTGTAGTACAAATGATCTTAATTTAGGGATATCGGGTCTATTGAGGTTCTCAATTTCATTGACATACATACTTTAAGATTGTGTCAATTGTCTTAAAAAGAGACAAGCTTGTAAGTAGATTGTCCACGTCATGAGAGCCAATACTTTATTGTTAGTGGTGGTGTGCATGACTTAGCACATATGACGAATTTTTGCTCGATCTGGTAATGAAGTTGATGGAAATGAACTTTATTATGTTGTGTCGTACTGTGAGTAACTGTTATGCATTTTGGTAATCCATACCTGTATAGTACAATAAACTGCACTGCATTAGAGATCTCAGATGTGTAATACATGATAATACGATTGTAATTATACAGAATAATTATAAAGTTAACTTATAAAAGCCAGAATTATTTCCAATTAAAACTCAGAATCAATAAACGTGATAAAGTATTAAGAAAAAATTGTTTATATTCTAATTGTGTTGTTCTTATATAATGTTCGTACTTAAACATAACTCATTGTACAGCAGTTTTATATGCGTATATTACTTCTCAATTATCTATTATAATTATATAATTCATTGTGTAGTCCCTAACTTTATACTTGTCGCCATAATTGCAGCGATGTATTCTCCGATTTAACATGTATTATATTTATATGATTGATAACGCATTGTAATAATGACTAAACGTTGCCAAAATCTATTATTTATTATGGATCAAAATTAATTTTTTCAAAGAAGATATACATTCTGTTTTCTAGAAAATTTAAAAACTACTTTAACATGTACGTATAAAAGCAACCGAACTTCGAATTTCATAAAGCTTGCATGCATCATAAGTCACTACGCGTTTCTTTACGATTTTATACGAAAACTTCGTCGTAGAGGCATTTACATGAATCTCAATTCCAGCAAGATAGATAACCTGCACATACTGTGTTATATGCGCGTACATATTTAAACAGACATTTTACAAATTTCTAGGTCGGAAAAATCGCTATAGCCATCCCTCAGGTTAGCCAACCTGCATTCACCAGGTTTAACATTCTGTGATAAAGCATTGAAGGGTATCATGACTGAGAAAGTGTCTATGACCTAAAATAAGCTTTAGAAAATGCGATTGCTACTGAAGTTACAGATGCCATTCACACTGGACGACCTCGATCTTCAAAATATGTCTTTTCTTGACAACATCTAAATAATAATACTTATGGACTTGAAATTAACGGCAAATGCGTATGAACTTCTTAAAATAATAAATAATAGAACTTTCAGGTGTTTTCAATTATGCATGGAACATAACGATCTCGAAGTTGAACGCCTTCGACATTATTTGAATCCTTCGAAGATACACTTATTTAGTAAGACATAATACTACGCATTTGATACATATTAGGCGTAGTGTTCTGTTTAATGTTACTTCAGTAATTGTATACGTTAATATACTTCATGTTTCATATTTATATATTAATAATTAAATGTTTTTAGTATATTTAGTAATTTTTTGTATTACTAAGTTCTATTAATGATGTTTTTTATTTTATATTTTTCATTGTTTATTTTATAATATTATTTTTATCAAAATAATTAGTACTTTTACGTGTGAACCATAGTAACTGATATACTCATACAACATTATCTCTGAACATATCAGAATGATTTTGGTTTATTTTAACGACTGAGTCTAGGAAGCTACCTAAAGCGTACATACATAGGAATCCTCCGGAAATCTGAGATATTTTTACCTGGTCTCCCAGTTCCTGCAAAAATGCAATAATAATTTTGGGGGTTGGTGGGTACATTAACATTTTGGTTGTCTTCATTTCAGATCTCTAGCGGGTAGCAATTTTTATGTAAATTATATTTATAATAATTTGAACAAATGCATCATATTAACATTTAATTTATATAAACTTTATTTTTTCTAGATAAATATGTATTTATATTTTTCTGTGAAATAAATACTTATTATAAAAAATGAAAATAGTGATCATGATATTTCAATCAGTATAGTTACACAGAAACGCCCCCAATAATGATTATGATTTGCAATCAGTATAGTTACACAGAAGCCCCCCTAATAGTGGTTATTATTTAGCAATCAGTATAGTTACACAGAAGCGCCCTTAATAGTGATTAGGATTTCTCAATCAGATAGTTACATAGAAGCGCCCCTAATAGTGCTTATTATTTTGCAATCAGTATAGTTACACAAAAGCGCCTATAATAA
>JAYRBW010014308.1:0-13093 GCA_036023295.1 Invenusta paracnida | reverse complement strand
CCATGAAACTATAGTTAGATGTATTAAATGTGTTCTACCGACGTGTTCTTCTTTTTAATAAAAATAAAAATAACAATAAATATATGTATGTGGTATATTTTTGTTAATAAAGTTGACAGTTTATTATAGAATAATTCCGAGAATATTAGATATACATATAATAAAAATTAATAACGAAACAACGCGTTCCCATTCAAATATGTCGACTTTATTTATTAAGAAAAGATAATAGTCAGGCTAACATAATAATACCATTTTTAACAAAAGTCAGTTAATTACATCTGGAAATTTAGCTTTGTTTCAATAATTAAAAATAGCAAATTATTTGAAATTAGTTAATTAACACAATGGTAAAAAAAAGAAACTACCAGGGGCAAGGTGCTCCCCAGAAACAGTGTTTTAATCAAGATTTAATATTTAACCAAGAGAATAATTATAGTTATTATAAATCTAAACACATTTATTATGTCGTTTCAACTTCAATATATATATAAAATATGTGTACTATTAAATTTGCTTCATTATAATTTTATCCGTATCTCAGAATATACTAATGATATATAATAAAAATAATGTAATAAAGTTAATTATTACATTATCTGTGTTTCATACATGAAACTTTATATTTTATTCAATAAGTTTCTAGAGCTTTAAATTTTGAAGTAGTTTCCTGACTACTTCCATGTACAGTACACCAATATAAATTATTTTTACATATTACTTATTTATAAAGCATTACAGAACAATAGAAATAGCTTCATCTAATGTTAGCTTAATTAAATTATTGGATTAACATTAGGTACACGAATTGAGTAGTTTCATAATTTATAAAAAAATTTCGGAATGGTAATATTGAATATTGACTTCCGATTTATTTTTTTTGTCAATAAAAGTAACACAAAAATATTGTTAAAACATTAAAAACTTAAACTTAAATAATACTAATCAAATAGTAGTAGTATAATATTTATATCACTCGAGGGAAAAAAAACCTACGTTTGTGCCCATATTATAAATGTCTCTTTCTTCATCGTCGAGCTTTGATTTGGCAACTTCTATTGTTTCTCCACGTACAATAGCTTCACGCCTCGCTTTCCATTCTGAATTCTTTTGGGACATAACTGAACAGAGAGAGAAATATTGAAAAATATGGAGATATAAGAGTGTAAAAAAACGATGTTTGCGTTATTGTTAAGAGTTAAACTGTTTATGCCCAACCAACCTTCTTTCTCTGCTTCCTCTTCTTGAGGAACAATAATCCCATCATCTTCGTCCCGGTAGCCATAGTAATCTACATCGACCAGCTTCATGAGCTCACCACGTGTTTTGCGGGGAGGAGGTTGGGCTGAATGGGCGGAATAGGTTAGTAGACATTTACCTTCAAATATTTACATAAATAGATACAATATGCTATTCTAATGACCAGCGTTTACTTGACTCAATTTTATACATGATATTATAAAGTAAATAATTTTTACTAAACAACGTCACTTGGAAAAAGAATGTAATTAAGAAAATAAAATATATTACCAAAAGTCATATTTTAACTAATATATCCTTCATACATGTCTACTCTATAACAATGCAATAGCCGTTTAGTAGATTAATAATATAAATAAAATATATAAGAGGGTATTAAATTGAATTCTATAGGAGCGCAGTTTAATATTTCGCATGATAATGAAACCATATTAAAAAAAGTAAGACATATACCTAGCAATTTTAGCGAGAATATTTAAATATATTTTGAAGAATACAATTAAGAACAGGTGACTAAGGAGATTGAATTAGTATTGAATTATGTATTAATATAAGTCAAAAATGACAAAAAGTGTGTTGGCTCAACCCACAATAGAAATACCCGTTAAACGTGTTAGATTTTTAGTTAATAACATTGGACTTAGATAACAAAGCTAACTACTTAAAAAAATATATACGAAAAGCATTTTGTCTAGTATATTTTAAATTGTATAACTCCATTCAATTGAATGTGTTCTCTATTGATTTTATGTATTTATCAATTTAGATTTTGATATTCCTATTAATAAATGTATTATAATGGCACGAATATACTAAATAATATTGTTAACAATAAAAAACGTAGATAACCTAAGTCCCATATTATTAACTAAAGAGCTAACATATTTAACACATTTTTCATTTCTTTAATGGGTTGAGCTAACACACTTTTTGCAATTTTTGGCTTATACTAATTTCACAATTTTTTGCCAAAAACATTATTTTTATTTTGTTTTTCACGGCGATTCTAACAATATAAATGTTGTTCTTGCAAAGCACATAGCTAGCTGTCTATTTTACGCTAAACATGAGATATTTATAACGTGTTAGATAGAAAACAGTGGTTGCAATGCAAAATCTAGGCCCATAGCAACGGTTGCTAGGTAAGTTTTATTTTTCTCATCCCCTGGACATTTCCAATATATATTCAAAATGTCTAAAATCGCTTAAAGTTTAGTGGGTGTTATTGGGTCCAAACAGTGGTTGGCATGCAAAATCTAGTCCCCTGCCTAGTAAAAGTTGCTAGAAAAAATATTATTTTTCTCCTCTCTATTTCCAATATATGTTCAAAATTTAAAAAGAATTCGAAGAATTCCCTTTAAATTTAGGGGCTGTTAATGAAAAGTTGCTATGCAAAATTTATCTCCCTCGCAATGATCGCTAGGTAAAAAAATCCCTTTAACATCTCTGGGACATTTCCAATATATGTTCAAAATTTCATAAAAATCGCTTAAAGTTTAGGTGGTGATATTGGGTCTGAATAATAAGAATAAGAATAATTACAAAAAAATCGTTTTTTGTACCTAAATATCTCGGGTACTATAGTGATGAAGATAAAAATTGGCAAGCTAATTAATTTTTGGCGGCACCATACGATAAAAGTTAAATTATTTCAAAATATAAATTAGTTTTTAAATGGTAGCTGTTTAAAAAGCGGCCGTTCTTATGGTATTCTAATATACCCTTACTGTACGTAGATTGCTTGCATGAGCTAACAACCTACTACCGTAGGTTTAGATAAGTAAGATTTTATTATATTAACAGAAGATTAATTACAGCATAGTTAAACAAATACACTAGGTACATAACCGATTTTAAATTTTAGACCAAATAACCCACTCATAAATTCAGAACAATAACAAAAGTTGCATTTGCAAAAAGAGTTAATGGAAAAAAGACACAAAGATGACAGAGAGAAAATCTGAGACACGCTAGGTTTGAAAATATTAAATTCGTGAATTTACGATCAGCTTCGAAAAGTTCTCTAACGCCTGGAAGATCCCTCGCGGCTCCAAAGTAGCGGTAACCTCGGTTGCCGGGAACTTCTTTACCCTCTCGGTCAAGCATCTTGGGACCATGAGACTGCAAAGGAGATTAACAATATACACACAATTAGCTGCAGTATCCATACCACGTCCAGTTTCGGGAGACTTCTACAAACTATTAAACTACCTTTAAGTATAACGAATTTAATATTTAAAATACCTGATAATCTGGCCCACCAAGTTCTTTTACTCGGGCCTCCCAGTGATTCTTTTCACGAATCAATTTATTGATTTCATCATTAAGATCTCGGAGTTTGTATTCCCCAAGACTGGCTAGAAATAGGAAAATAATCTATTAGAATAATCAAAAGTAATGCTATTATTATTTCGTCGTTTAATCAAATTGAATGACTGAGCGATAGAGACACTTACGGTTCTGAATTTGAGCAACTTTGCGCGAAATTTCATTAACAATCTGGCGTCGAAAGTGCAGAGCATCTTTTATATTGTCACATTCTGTAGCAAGGTGCGGTCGGCGGCGTGTTTCATGAACCTTGTCCACGTAAACGGAGCGCCAACGGGCCAACGCCGTCCTAAAAATTGATAAAATAGATAATCTAATCAAGGTATGGAACACAAATATTGACTGTTGCAAAAAACAGTCCTGGTTAAATGAGTTTCACTGAAAACTAATTTACAGAATAACATCCAATGTCGGAAGTTTACTTACATAGCCTTCTCCGCACTTCGAGCCTGAAGAAGGAAATAAAATATCTAAATTATCATGGATATAACACTATAGGTAATTGAAAAATTGTTGTGATACAGGTCAAACAAATAAGGTCAAATATCATGTTCTCGAATCTCATTTACAATGATAATAACATATTTGTAACTGAATATTTATATAATGCAGGATAACAGGTAGTAAAAAGCGTTAGTATAATTTGATTTATGATGTAGGTATACAAGCTAAAACATTTATAAAGCATATAATTATTTATAAGTAAGGTACAATGATGTCATCAAAGCACAAAGAAAATATATCAAAATTTAAAGCAAGTCTGATAGTAATAATAATTTTTATTGACTGTAAAATACCTTAAAAAAATATGACAATATATTATAAAATTACTGAAAAAGTTAAGATATTAAGCATACTGCTTGTTAAATGTGATGGACCTCTGACTGTTAAAACAAACCCTCAGTATTATTTTAACATTGCAGCAAAACTGTAAATAATTGACAGATTGTATATTTCAAATTATAATTGGCTTTAATCACAATTATGTATATATGGACTTCATCAAGAACCTGCCCATCATTTTTGAATTTTGCATGGTACATAAACTTTTATAAATACTATATGCCTAACTCTTCTTTTTTAAATTTCAATTAAAAATAAGAAAACTATAAATAAATGTAACATAATTACAATATAATTTAGCATAAATTGATTAGTTATGTCCCAAACATTTTAAGATAAATACCAATACAAAAAATCTGTATTACAAAGAATTAAAATTGTGTATGGTTTTAGTACTTGATTAATATTTCAACAATATTGATAGGTATATATAAAAGTTAGTAATCACTAGCTTTCACTATTTTTAAAGAAAAAAAAATTGTGTTTTTGACATATCTATGTCAGAAATGAAATGAGTATATCCCAGAAATCTTATACTTATCATAGTATTATTTTAAATTGTGGTCTAATCTAAAAACAATTACTATCTACTACACTTCTAAGAACTATTAATAAGAAATATATTAATTTCATGATCTCTCAAAAACGATTTATTTTATTTTTCACTGTTTTTAAATGTTTAAATAATTTATTAAATAAATAATTTGTATAATAAAATATACTTTATATAGGAAATTTGAGAAAAACAGGCATTTTACTTAAATTTAAAAATTTGTATAAATGCATTAATTTATATATTTTTAGAAAGATTTACTTTCGGTTTCTGAGCAAGGTTAGATTTTTTTGCACAGTAACATTATCATTTATAAAATGTTGTTAGACAAATATATATATATATGTGAACATATTATTTTAAATAGATTATTGTAAATATGAATTATTACATATATATATATTATAAATCAGAAAAATGAAAAAAATTATAAATGTGTCATGTTAGTCACATTGAATTGCCTATATAATGTAATAATTAATCTAATCTACATCTCTCTTTATACAGCCTAAAATAAGTATATTAACATTTGAGTTACTTTCACAATTGTCAGGAAAATAAGCACTACATTTATTTTATTTATTGCACTACATATTTTTATTGTGAAAACTATTGAAATAGGCTAAACTTGTAAGTGCCCTGCAAGCTTTTCAGCTTCCTCTTAACATTTTTATAGTTTAAAAATAGCAATATGTCTCTATATAAATAGATAGTGATATATATTAACAGTATTTGAAAAAGAAATAAGGATATGCTAATAATAGTTATGTCCAAAAACAAATAGTTATGTCTGAAACTTAAGATTTTGAAAATTTTAAATTCTAAAGTAATTGATTTAATCTTAACTCTAACTTGTTTTTAGATACTATGCAATACTGAGATAAGTTATGATAAATAGAATCGATTTAGTATCATTTTTAGGAATGGCATGTAATATTATATGTTAAATATTTAAAAAGTACCTCATTATTTAAACATGTTTTTTTATTGGAAAAACAACTACTTTCTGATCTGCTGTTATTTTACTTTCTACAAATTTAAATACTTATATGTTTATCCATTTTATCCTAATTACCAAAAAGGTAAATAAGAATTCTATGAATTAAAAAGTTGACTTTTTAAAACTGTTATGTGTTAAATTTACAAATATTCATAAATTTTAGAATTTAAGTAAAAAAGATTAAGGGTCTGGCATATAGATTTTGATCAAATTTGGAAGTTTTACATATAAAAGTCTAAAATAAGCCCTAATGATGACATTATTTTGCAATGTGACAACTAGTGTAATATATTACACTGGTGGTCACATTTTTGAGGCACTTAAAATATCTGAGGTATGTGGGAAGGTAGGTGGAGTCCATGAAAGTCATCACTAGTGTATAACATTCTGAGAGATAGCTGAGAAACACACCACTCAGTAGAATATGTAAGGGCAGAATGAGCTATTACAGATGCACACTTCCTTTGACACTTTTTGGGTTCTACCATTGGCTGAAGGCATACTTGATTCTGATTGGTTGGGAGGGGAGGAGGAAGGGTGGAGTGGAGCAGAGTCACACCTCTATACTACTTAGGTCATAGCTCAGCCCGCAGGGGCAACTTTGAAAGCTAAAACTTTTTCATAAATATGTAGTACATTAGTATCTAAAGTTCATATATATCATGATTAATATTTCAACATTTTTAATTCTAAAATGGAAAATTTTTAGTAACAAAATATGTTATCTAGATCTACTGTACTAATCAAACTTTCTTGGGAATCTAATATATTTTTTAAACTGATAAATGTGTTATTTATTTGATAAATTGAACTTTGTAGTTGTGCTATAGGATAAACAAAGACTGTATATGTGTTGGCTTCTTTCCTATTAGGATCTTATGAAGAGTCACATCAAGATTACCATGTAGCTATGGTCAAAACATGGCTATGTTCATCTGCTGCAATATGTCACACAACAATTAAGAAATATCCACAAAGATCATCAGTAGATTTATTTTTAGTCAAAGCAGGAATTGAAGCAATTCAACAGGTATCTAATAGTACAGCCAACATATTCACTATAGTGGTGAACCTTAAAGATATATAAAAGATTATTTTTAACAAAATGAGGTCCAAGAAGCCATTATTCAATGTGGAAAGAACAAAGTTCTTGTCAAGTTGACAGGAACATAATGAAAGTGTAAAGTGTAATTTGCCACACATTCAACAGTCTATAAGTGTATATAGTTGGTATTATATTGTGAGCATTGAGTTGTATTGGAATTTCAGTTTTCAGATTTAGAGTCCAAGAGGACAGGGTCAGACTAGCCTAGGCATTATTACATATATACATTCATTCTTATTACATAGAAAAAAATATATTTGGTGTGACCTAAAAGTAGCTAGACATGAAAATTTTTAATAAGAAATAAAACAAGCATGTGTCTGTATACAGCATTACATTTATTTGACAAGAATATAAGCATGCGACCATATACAATGTTAAATATATTAAATAAAAAATTAGAAGCACATATCTGTATACATCCACTAAAAAAACCATCAATAATTAATTAAAACATTAATAATTCTCAAAATGTGTCATGTCAAATATATTTCATCTCTTCTGTACTAACTTTTTGTTTTAAATGAATATATGCATATAGAGGTAAAAATTCTAATGCCAGGAAATCTTGGTGGCCATTTCTTGTTGAAACCAAGTTGGAGATCTCTTTGCAATGCATGCATAATTGACAACTGTAGCCTTTTCAAAAAGGCCCTCAATTTATATTGTCATTAAAAAGATGGAACCAATAATTTTATGTCCATAAACACCAATAATAATGAAAATGGAATATTAAATAGTTCTTATATATTATAATTGAACAATTTATACTGAAATGTGTGGGAGCAATAAACTTTAAAAACAATATACTCACAATTGAGAATAACATGTAACATATACCAAAAAGTGGTGAAATTGCCTTTAGTATTTGTTAAAATAATTGTTATTCATATTAATAAAACCGTTTTGAGTACTATATAAAATACATACTATATATACTATAAATAAAATATATTCCATTTCCATTTCAAAAATGGGGGGTGTGCAATCGAATAGTAGTACCATAATTTTGGCAATTGACTTTACTATTGAAAATAGTATTATGTGAAAGTAACACAGAGGAAGCATAATTTCTATTTTATAAAACTTATTCATGTGTTTAGTTAAAAATTAAATTTCTGTGGTTATAGTCATTTTTGTGTAAATTTTATATACCAATTTTTGAAGATATTTAGTATAATAGTTTCTTAGGACTTAGTTAATGTATAAATTTCTGAAGAAGTCATGATGTTGGCCTATCCCATTTAACAGACAATAGTCTACCACTACTATCTGCCACATTACCACATTGTATTTGTTTAAATTTCATTAACAAATCACCAATAGTCTGAAACAACCTTAATCTATATGATATCAGGACAAAACATACTTTTCAAAAACACAATATTTCTACTATACTAATAAAACATTTAAATATTTAATAACTAAAAAATAAATTACATTATAATCTTTATACTATTGTATTAATTAATTTCTTGTGTTTTTTCCCACATTCTATACAACATATTTTGACCAAAAAATACTGTACCTTACAGTAAATTTATGGTCAAGAATGAAATTAGAATACAAAAAGTGTACAAAATACAGAATTAAAACATTAATACCTTATAACATCTTATTGGAAGCTTGTGCTACACTACTGTAATGAATTCCTTCTATATTTCAGAGTAAAATAGATGTTATACTCTTATAATGTTAAATGTGCTGTACTGTCTGTAAAATATTGAAAAGTCAAACCAAGTATATATTTCTTATATAATATAACTATAGTATTTAAAAAATCTAAATTTCTAAATATATATGCACTTATATATTAATAGGGATGCATATTAGTATATACTAAGCTATAATTTCTAGGAAATCCATTTTTTTTAAATTATAATAAAATTCATATATTTAGAGTAGAGTTCAATAGGTTTAATATAAATTCTAAAGTTTATCAAAGCTATTTTAAACCTTATTGTATGAATAATATTTTCATATTTAGCTTTTACAGAACAAATCATGCTCTTATAGTATATATATATTTATATTACTATTAGAACTTTTATAATTAAATGTACATATTTTGAAACAATTTCAGCTTCTCTATAATAAATACAAAGTACTTATTTATCTGGCAATTATAAAAGTATATCAAATGTGAATATATTCATTTTAACCTATATTAAAAGAT
Source organism: Invenusta paracnida (assembly GCA_036023295.1). Classification (NCBI taxonomy): domain Eukaryota; kingdom Metazoa; phylum Platyhelminthes; order Proseriata; family Coelogynoporidae; genus Invenusta; species Invenusta paracnida. Next base: position 3,828 of record JAYRBW010014308.1, on the reverse strand, counting down.
AAATTTGTATAAAAATAATAAATACAATCAAATCTGCATTTAAGTCAAATCTTCAGGGATTAAGGAAAAAGTTCGAATTATCTGGAAATTCAGCTTATCCAGAAAAAAATTTTATTCGAAAATACATATATACAAATACATATGTAAGTACCCACAGTAATATACATACACTTCATAGAGTACAGTATACCAAAAACCCAACAAAGCATGCCTATTTACTAAAAAAAGTCCATGATGATTGTAATGTATATACAATTCATAAAGTACAGCTTACTAAAAAACTAACAAAGCATGCCTATTTACTAAAAAAGTCCATGATAGTTGTAATGTACATACACTTCAGAGTACAGTATACCAAAAAACCAACAAAGCATGCCTATTTACTAAAAAAAGTGTGAAAGTTCGAGTAATATAAAAATCATGACAATTGGGGACTTCATAATTTTTGAGATAGCTGGAAATTCAACTTGTGCGGATTCAAGTTAAACAAACATTTTAATATGTATATGTACATTAAAAGGTTTTGTGTCTCAAGTATTATTTGAGTTAGCCAAAAATTCGAGTTGTCCGGATTTGACTGTATATTATTTTAGAAATATTATTTACAATCTATGCTTCTTAATAAAGCAAGGACTGTGAAAATTTTAAAGTCTTAATTAAATAATTATAATGTTTAAAATTAATAATTAAATAATTTGATTTTTTTTACCAAAATTTCTGTTAATATAGGTTAAATTATATATTTTCAATTAATCAGGGTTTCCACACTTTCACCCATTTGAATTTCAAGGGGCTTTATAGATAAAATTGAGGCAAAATGAGAAAATGAATAGTCCCGATTATTATTTAAATGAGAATTAATATGGATCATTAATTATTACAAAGTCATACTTACAAATTTATATTACAGGGTTATTTGATACTATAAAAACATAATAGGTAGTCTGGATAAATGCTATGTTATGAATGTGTTATGTAAAACAATTTATTTACTCATAGATAATAAAAATATTTGGCTAGTAGCTTTTTTTGAAGAAATATTAATGTGGTAACAATATTATGCATATATATTTTTTAATAAAAAATTTTATTTGAGGGTTTTCAAGAGATATTATGATATTTGACAATTTTTTCTAAAAATTCAAGGGTTTTCAAGATGCATGGGAACCCTGATTAATCTACCCTTTTTAATTGCTGGATAAATAAGCACTCAGTTATTAATATTTATAAATATTATGAAAAAATTGATGCAGTATATAAAATAATGTAAGATACCATAGATCCCTGAGCCTGAAAATATATATTTTTTAATATAAGCTATAAATTATAACTTTTGATTAAATAAAATTCTACTAGGTATTATAGTATATGTAGCCAAATGCAGAAAAAATGTATAAAAAATAATAAAAGATAATCAGTAATTATTACTTAACCCATTGTGCCTGAGTATACAAATACAAAGTTGTCTACTAGAACCGAATATGTAAATTTTCAAGTTATTACCTATCTATTTGCTTGTCTGTATGTGTTGAGAATCTCAATATATAAAATTTCTAGTAAATGTCAAGAATCATTTTGAGAAAATTTCTTATAAATGACAAGAATCATTTTCAAAAAATTTATATATAAAAATGTTCAAAAATAATTTAAATATTAATAAATATTTTATTAAATCATGGTTTATTAAAATAAAAACCATGAAAAATTATTTAATGCAGGAAACTGGGAGATTACCTTAACTTTATATACTGTAATACTTTGTAATTGATAGTGAGATGCTTGATAACCATGGTGTGGTTGCAGCCGCCAGCTTTTAGTAGTGTATAGGGGTTACTTGTTAATCACATCTATTTATTTTCTGAAAAAAAAAAAAATTACAGCCAAGAACTCCACAATTGCTTTTTGTCAAAGATTCTCAACATTTAAAATAAATTGTAAAGCTCAAGATTCTCAACACTTACAATAAATTTATCTACTCTGCAATGTAGATAAATACAAATTCTTGCATATTAGGCAATTTGCATAATTAAATTGATTGTTTGTTTGCCATTTTTCTGACTCTGAAAATGCCATAGCAGGTGGGCAGTGAGGAGTAATGTAGTACTATGAATACATAGATTTATTAAGAGTGAAAAAACATGCAATTTTTTGACAAATATAGAGTATTGAACTATCTTAAAAGACTTTTATATATGTTTTAGTGTAAATTATGAACATATCTTATATATTTTGCTTCATACCTTACAATTTTAGTATATCTAGATATATAAATAATAAAACAGAAAATTACTTCACTCTAACAAAGCCTTTGGAGACAACAGTAAACAAAATTAAATCTTTGTGCTTTTATTTTTTAAATCTGATTTAAACAAAAGTATATTTATATAAAATGATATAAACATTTTTAATATATTATCCTTTATGATTTGATACAGCTTTCATATCTTGCAATACCTATAATCCAGACATCATGGTTAATAAATATTTATAGGTAAATAAAAATGTATGTCAATTGTATTAATATAAAGTTATGTGATTTTTTATATTCAATGTTAATATATTCGAGTAGGCATAGTAGACTGTCCAATTCTAAAACAATAATAATGATGCTAGACAGACAACTGAAAATTACTCATTAGTTTATTTTTAAGTAATTAACTGCAATCAATTTATAACTTATACATTTAATATTCATCAACAAACTGCTGTCTATAAATACATAAACAATTCATGTACTAATATATTAAAATATTTGAACACATTCTTAATTTCTTATACTCCTTTTCATATATTTCTGCTATTTTCTACAAACAACACAAAGATATAAAAATTGAACAAGACATCAAAATTACTTCAGATACCAAAATTTAATTAATTTTCAATAAATCTTATGATATATTTATAAATATATCATTAGATTGATTGAATATTAATTTAATTTTGTATACAATCTGTTTATATTTAGTAACTATTTAATTCTAAATTGCACATTTGTTTTTATTTTTCACAATTGATATGTGAGTAATCATGGAATTTGTTTAACTATACTACATTTTATTAATTTACTTTTGAATCCAATTGAAAACTAAAAAAATGGTCTTATAGTGCCTTCAGTACATATAAAGTATGATCTTGATAGTACCCAACATGGCAGTCTGAAGCTATAGTGGGCAGTAGACAGTAAACAAACAATCAATTATGCCCCACCTTATTGATTGCTATGTGTAAAGTAACTAATTTCTAAATAAACCATTTGGGAAGTTATTTACTTTTATGATAATTATTATGTAATTTATCCATAATAATTTTGTAAATGAATGTAAATAATTAGTAATTTTAAGATAATAATATATTTAGTCTTACGTGATTATTAATGTTATAGTCATGCATTTTTTATCAATAAAAACAAATAGTTATTCTATTCTTTTTAAATTGCACAAATTATGTTCGAATTGATTTTTAGATTTTAAAAAAATAAACAAATTGTAGTTTCAGTTTACAGACATTATTTGACATTGAAATATTATACTTCTCTAAGTCTAAAAACTTGTCCATGAATCTTGATATAAAAAATTTCTAGTAAATGTTGAAAATCATTTTCTGCAAATCAAAAAAATAATTTAATGTGGGAAATGAGAGGATAGTCAATAGTGAGATGCTTGATAATTGGAGTGTGAGCTTTTAGTAAGTGTATAGGGTTTACTTGTTAATTACATCTATTTATGCAAGTTTTTTTTTATGGCATTGTCACGGACAAGGTATTTTTTAGGTACAAATTTTATCACGGATAAAAGTAGTCACAAAATTTAATCCCAGATAAAAGTACAA
>JAYRBW010014297.1:0-13093 GCA_036023295.1 Invenusta paracnida | reverse complement strand
CAAAGTGCATCTGAGCATGAATGAGCATGACTCAGCCCCCCCGCCCCCGCACGTCACGTGACTGAGTTCGTCCTCCTCCTTCCCTTCTACTTACCTGAAACGATTTTTAGATTCTGAAAATAATCATATGCCCAAATCACTCTCTTAAATTTGGTATACGAGTATAACTATTTCTAAACAGAAAAAAACAATTTAGATTTACCACAGTCTATAATTAAGTGCTTAAAGATATGTTGATTTGGTAAACAATAGCCTTTAGACACCATAGGATTTTGGATTCAGAACAAAATCTGTACCTATGTTTTACATCTTCATCTACAAATAATACATACACACGCGAGACTATTTTTAATTTTGAAATTTTAATTTTCTGTTGTATCTATATTATTGAGTTATTAGTACTTTTAATCAATACGTTCCAACATTTTCAATCCAACTGAGATATTATATGCTATAGATTGTCCAATTTTGATAATTTATTATAATAAAATATTATAATTTCTGATGTAACTCCACATTTTTCTCACGTAATATAATATATGTATATATAACTATAACGATACATAATAATGATTATTTGATTAATATTATTCATTATTATTTATTTCTAAATGTTCTTGGAAGATGCACTTTTGAAGAGCTTGCAGCCCTAAGATTGATAATTTATGATTGTCGAAAACATCAAAGCAGTCTGATAATATAGATTTTCACAAGGCGTTTGACTCAGTTTCAAAATCTGAGATTCCTCAATGCCTTCAAAATCATGATGTTCCTGATGTACTCATCGGAGCGACAATAAACTCTATGATACAACCACTACATGCGTAAGGATTATGGCAGCTGAAAGGTTCCAAAACGAAAGTTACTCTAATTGTTATGAAATTCAGGAATTTTACACATATAAGTAACATTATGTTACATATGTAACAATATATCACATAATGTCACATATTATTACATAATGTGTACATAATGTTACATATTGTTACATAATATGTACATAATGACACTTATATGTGCACATAATGTTACATATTGTTACATAATGTTACATAATGTCACATAATGTCAATTAATGTCACATAATGTCACATAATGTGCACATATAACGTTACATAATATTACATATATGTATATAGTGTCACTTATATGTGTAAAATGCCTGAAATTCACATAATGTACACTTAATGTTACATATGTGTACATAATGTGACTTTATGTCCCATATTGTTACATAATATGTACATAATGTCACTTATATGTGCACATAATGTTACATATTGTTACATAATGTTACATAATGTCACATAATGTCACTCATATGTATATGTGTAAAATGCCTGGATTTCATAACTATTAGAGTGAATTTCGTTTTGGACCCTTTCGGCTACCATAAAGGATAGGACTGGATGTCAGTGAATCATTCCCTACAACTTCAGAAGTTCTGTAAGGAAATACACTTGCTCTTATTCGTTTTGTTATCATTCTTGATACCGTGTTTATAGGGTCGCTAAGCACGGATACACTATCATACTATGGAGAAGCTCGAAATTTTCTGCAGTTCTCATATCACATATGGCCTTTGCTGATGACATTATTCTACTGAATGATACGGTTGAAGACGCCCATCACACTGTGAACAGGATTTATCATGCAGCAAAGTTGGCCTAGAGATCCACGCTCAAAATACTGAAGTTCTGCACACCCACAGGCAAAACCCTCTTGCCATAACTCTACCATTTGATACACTCAAAAATGTTAGTAAATTAACATATCTCGGAGAAAAAGTAGCTAACGTGGACAGTGAGATAAGTGCCCGTGAAACATCAGCCTGGATTGCATCCAATAAATTATCTTGCCTGTTCCACTCCCCTGCAAGCGAGAGATTAAAGTTAACGCTATTTTAGGCAACAGTGGAACCAATACTAATTTCCGGCCTTGAGGCAATTGTTCTAACTGGGACACAATCCATGCGGCTCAACCAAAGTCTTAGAGTGCTTGCACATTTTGCGCATGGAATTCACTATCCTAATATAATCACAAATAAGGAACTCCGTAATAAAGGACTAGATAATGCCACTATATCGCTTGCCAAGCTGAGAAACAATATGCTTACTCGTACTGCCCCAGGCTCAGCCCTCTCCTATTCACAATCTACCTAAGCTAACATGAAGGGGCAAGTCACATCTACTCATGTTTAGGGACAAATTTATGAGACAGTCTTAAACGAATTGTACCTTAAACATTTATCACCTTTTTTGTTGCCTCTTTTAATATATAATGTTTTTAAATAAAAGTTATTTGATTGATTGATAGATGTACTTATCCTTTCATGCAATATTTTTATTGCATGAAAATATATTTATTTATTTATGTAAACATTCACCTTTTTGTGCATATATAATTAGTGTTTTACAATGTGTTATGAGCTATATACCAACAAGAGCGCAAATTTCTGAAGCTGCATTTTATTGTTTTCTATTCAATAATAAATTCATCAAATCTTAAAGAGATAAATGTATTAATTTGTCAGAATCTGTAGTACGATAATACATTTTTCGTAAAAAGCACACATTAACCGATAATTTTGAACGAGAATCAAACAAAAAAATTATGATATATTTATTATACCACCTCATCTATTCAATTTTAAACAAAGAAAAAAATTGAAACTTTAAATCTATCAATATTTAATGGTATTCAGCCTAATAGTAAGTACTTAAATTAACTTTAGAATTCCTTTGTCTATGTCAATCATTTGCTCTGTTTATAATATCTAAACTTGTTTTTTGTGGTAAATATAGATCATACAGTTTTATGCTATAAAACATGATAAAAGTACACGCGGTTTTTATATGTGGTACATAGCGTCAATATGTAAATTAATGGCGCCTTTGTATAAATAACTCTAACCCCCAAAGAAAATCCTATATTCGGTCCTGTTCATATCATTTTCATTTTTAGTTTTAGTTTTCACTAGTGAATTCACTTTATATTCCAATTCATTTAGAATTTATTTGCAGATATTTTTTTAAAGTTACGCTTTTAATTATGTTGACATAATTTCAAAATAATTAAATGTATGCATGAAAAATGGAAATGCACTTTTTAGAAAATTGCATTAAGATAATAATTACTGACAAGCTAACAAAAATCAAGTCTATAGAAATAAAATTCACGGATCTTACCTCGACTTCTGATCGAGGAACCAACATATCAAGTGTCTCCCTTTAATGACTCAAATAATCTGAGTTAACCCTTAATCGACTGAATAATAAAGAATTTTGCCAATCGTTGCATACTCAAATGCCAGACGCGTTTCGCTCTTAATGGAGCTCATCAGTGACATGCAGAGTATAGAACCAGGGGCCTCACATTTACAGTGTGAACACTATAACCGTTTGACCACCGGAGCCCGGTCAATTGGCAAGGAAGACTTACTAGACATTATGGCAAGTCCGTATCACACGAACTATAATAGAATAAAGATAAATCAATAAAAAGAGATGTTTAGCCACGACATCCATACTCTGCATGTCACTGATGAGCTTCCATAAAGAACGAAATGCGTCTGGCATTTGAGTTTGCGGCGATTGGCAAACATCTTTAATTACAAATGCATAAATTATAAAAATAATTATTACTAACAAGATAATAAAACCGACATCTAGTGATACAACTCCTACATTCCTGGCTCTCACCTAAATGAATATAACTAATGATATAATCGTTCCAACTATCGAAACATAACAATGATACAAATTTACATGCAAATTATTTAACTATACATTTCAAAATACTCTTCACTTTAACTAATCAGATAAAGTAATCACGACATTCTGCCTCTGATTTCACTGGCCTTCGGACTTTCCCTAGACTTTCTCTAGGGCATTAAGTCACATTATAAATAAATTTACTCATTATTTTAGCACTCATAACATCCTAGACAACATCATTGTATTATTCGCATTCAAATCACTCTCACAAGTTATATCTTAACTGAAACATAATAATCTAAAGCATAGATATTGTATTATACATCAAATATACAGATGTTGATGTATAGTACAATATCTATATCTAAAACAGACATCACTGCATAAACTGCATATCACAGATAGAAAAATTCGCTTCAAGAGTTTTAAAATCTGAATTTAGCTCTTAAGTAGGTATACCATCTGACAAACTATTGAAATATAAAGAGACATACAGCTTGCAGAGCAATAAAGAAATCAACCAAAAAGGTAATTTTTAACCAAAAAGCTGTATCACAATTGAGAAAACTCGAGTTATTTATATCAAAGAAATCTATAATTTGATTAGTTTTAAATAACAACTTGTAAGAATCTCAAGAACATTTGTGAAATATAATAGCTCTTTATTCGCTCTCCCCCCTTAAGATTTCTGTAGATATTAACTTCTTTCCCACTAAATTACTATTTCAAAGACCGCGGTACTGCGCGTACTAATTTTAAATAATCTGCTGATAAATTGTAAGAAACCCATGAACACTTATAAAAAATAATCACTCTTTAAAGTGGATTTCATTATGTTAGCGATGCGTGAATATATAAATAACCATTTACGGCATACTTAAACAAATGATTAATTATACTGATTAATTTTTAACGAAACTATTTCGTTTAAAGATCTAAAGTTAAAGGTACAATTGTTATTTTCAATTACGATAATGTTTGGTTTATATTAAAGTACTTACCTCCATATAATATATAAAAGACGCTTTGAAACTTTTGAAGGAATAGCGACCAACACTTCTGATGATTAATTTTGAGACAATGGAGAAGACCAGTAAATATATTTTGGTATTCAGTAATGACGATAGAAATGTAACAACAATAATAACATATGACGAAATAGTTGACAAATGGCTACCAAAATTAACTGACTGATGATTGTCTTAGAGTATACTTATCGTGATACTCAAATAAAAAAATTAAATATCATGGAACCAATTATCCTTGTTAAAATTTACTACCTAGCTTATTGATAAGAAAATATTTACGAAAATAGATTAAATAAAATATTAACTCATTTAACTATGGTGATTCTCAGGGATCAGTTCGTGGTTCAGTTTTATTTTCTATACACACCAATGATTTGAAAACATGATCAGATATTCAAAATCTCTAAACTCTTTCTAAATAAAAAATATATTAAGAGAAATGACAAAATTAATCAAAGATATATTTCAACATATATATTAATATAAAATTAACAGACAAGATAACATCTGCAGTTTAGCATCAACTTAAGTACAAAAAAACTGTTTATGTTTTAAAAATATTAATCATCAAAGATATCTTTCTATTAGTATAGGGTTTTTTTCATCCTCTATTCACTGAGAATCTCCAAAACTTACATAAAATATTTTCTCAACGCATACTATTAACGTATTTTGTTACCCTTTGTATCAAACAATATTAGCACCACATAATATTATAACATACATATTAGTATATTATTTATATTCTAGCTATGCAGAAACAGTGTATTAATATATAAATAAATATGTATAAATGTATATTAATAAAAATCGTTTTATTCACATACAGTATGTTTCCATCAACTGATGTACATAATAACATTTAACGTTGTAAACATTAATACCACATATATTGTATGACAACCTAGGTATTTACACCTTTCCCTCAGAACAAACATATAAAGTATTTATATATAATTATATGTACAAACACTTACAGTAATTACTTTAGTATACATGGTGTGTTTCTTGCGCTTTGATAATTAATCTGGAGAAAAGGTACGTTATACAGCACGTCCAATATATTATATATATGACATGTACATACATGTTTATATACTTATTGTTCATTTGGGCAAGTTATGTATTTTTGCGTTTTTTTATGTTTAATTAATTATACTTTAGTTTTCCTAAAACATAATAATTATTACAACAAGTGTTAAAATATTAATTACACTTTATAATATTATTCCTAAGAGTGTATCTTAGAGGTCAAGTGGTTAATAGACGGTTAATAGAAATGAATATATAAAATGTTTCAGCGGTATTTGCTAACAATTAGCTAAATTTATATTTTTAAGGATTAACAAAAATGAAATTTAACACTAAAAGCCTATTTACACCGTGACACATCCATTGCGATATGACGCGTTGAAAACTTCAATTCACACCTAGAGCGTCACGGCGCTTCAAACTGTTATACAATTGCTTTGATTATGTATAACATCATCTTTGGAAAACAGCCAGACAGACGAAGTAAAGTTAGTAATATCAAATGTAATCGTCCATGAAGTTAAGAGTTTTATTTCAGTTTATGCCGCGGGGACTCGTATTTGGTGTAAATATATTTTAAATAGGCAAACGGAAGGATCTTAATTAAATAATATTTAACCATTTAAAGAATTAAGTTAATGATAGACAATGTTAATAGACAAAAGTAATAATCGACAAAGGCTAAAACATTGTCAACGTAACGAAGTCAAAGTTTAGGCTTAATTCCAATAAAACGGGGCAACATTTCGAGTTCGATATGCTCTAGAGAGATATTTGCTAGCACAGGAGACAAAGGATTTCCTATTGAAAAGCCAGAAATTCTGCTCATAAAAATACCGTTAAAATTGAAAAAGCTGTTTTTTGAAACCAAAGAGAGAAGAGCTAACAAGCAATTTATAGAAACTGGAAATTGCATATTACGACTAGGCAATTTACGACTTAGAAAATCGAGAGTTGGGTCCAGAGGAACATTAGTAAAAAGGCTCACCGCATCGAACGATATAAATTTACCATTTCTAGAACTAACTTTTGGACAAGGTTCATGGAATGTTGAACATTAGAACTAAAACACTAGCCTACTGCAGAAAATAATATTGAGTCTAAAAAATATACTTTTTTTCTAAAAATGTCTATAAAAAACAATCTATGATTGCCTGGCGATTTCTTTTTCAAAATTATTATCTTAATTGTAATTGTAAAATTATTTATTCCATGATTATGCCTTCTAGTTGAACGGCGAAAGCTTGGGTGTTTTGGTTCTTAAATAAACTTTCCTTTTATTGTGGCTTTTGTTTCTTATTTTTACAAGTGAACAAAACTTGTTTCTATTCATCATTTCATGTATAGGTATATATATATATATATATTGGTATTTTTAAATATTTAATATTTATTAAATATATAGCATCATAAAATGGTTTATAATATTTAAAAACATCATATTATTTTAAACACAATATACGAGAATATATATTTTTTTACGTTTATATATATACGTTTATTCTTTTTTAATTTAAATTATATAATCTGTTTTATATGACATATGAAATTAGCAGTTTTAATAAAGGCTTAAATATTATTTTTAACAAAAACTAATCCACTTCTTTTTACTTTTAACGTGATCACGAAAGGTCAGGTAATTTTAGTCGATATTGTGAGAGCATGATTTGAAAGAAAAGCTATTTCATGTATTGTATATATACATACATACATATTTAAAAACAAAATTATATAAATAAGTGAAACAATCTTTCACTTAAATATTTCCCTTTAATTTAAAAAACAAAAGCAACGCTTAACTAATATATTACATGCAAAATAAATGTCTATAAAGAAATAGAAGTCTGTCAATTAATTGTATTTCAGTTAAAGGTTAAGCGACAAACGTGCATATACACGTGTAGATTACGTGCTGTAATTTTTTCATTATAGGAGAATGCAAATATATTAAACAAATATGTCTTGTAGTGAATCTAAGTTATATTTTTATAATATACGCAAGAAAAAATATAGGTATTGAATATTTTGATAGAAATAATACCCTGTTTAGTTGTATAATAAATTCTAAACAAATAATAATAATACAATAACAAATACACGAGGGGGCTTCAATAAGTTCTCAGACTTAATATCAAAGCAATACACATATATTCTATGTATTTTTATGAACAATAGAAACATCTCAATTATTGGGAAGCATGTCAAATCGATATCTACACGGATCCCTTCATAATTCAAATTTAGAAAATATAAGTCAAAATGCTACTAGAAACTAAGCAGAAATATAAATTTTACCTCGAAAGTATCAAAAAGTGTCATTTTTATCTAAGATGGATATAATAAATTATATAAGATGTATATAAATTTATAAAATTCACAAAGTATTGTGCTTGACAGTCCTTTCATATACATTCTTACATCTGATCAAATCTCTTTATGGATAACATTACATTTTTGAAATTTTGGGATAACATTTACCTTTTTTGTTTAGTTTCTAGCAGCATTTAGACTTATTTACTAAATTTGAATTATGAACGTATCCGTTGAGATATCGACTAGAAATGTTTATGTGTGTATTTATGATTATATGTGTGGTGCATTACTTTGATATCGAGTCTGAAAACTCCCCTTGTATATAGGAGAAATGTTATTAGAATATTATTTAAATATACAAATTACTCGGAAAAAGATTCTCTTATATTTCTAAAAAAGAAAAATATACTTATACATATTGAATTCATATAAATTAAAATATGTGATTGGAATATCGCTAATATTTCAATATGTTTTCAAAATTATATAGATATTATATTAATAAATTCATACACATAAAATGCATATAATACTGTATATTTATATAATATTTAATATATATTTAAACAAATATTTGTAATGAAACAATTGGGATATACGAGTATATACTGAATATCAAATAATATGCAAATATCTCTGAAAACGATACTGTAGAAGAAATATATACTAATTTATAGAATTCGCATATATATTATACATATATATATAAAAATATGATTGTAATAGGTATTGTAAACATCGCAATATTTTTATGTATTATAATATATTTATTAAATGAATAAATGCATACATAGGTGTAATACATATCTTATATTCTTCACACTTTTCATATAGATTAAATAATGCCGAGTCCTAGCACAAGTCATTAAATTATTTAATACCATTATTAAACTATTTTAATATGTCCTTCTAATACAATGCTTACTGTATATATTGCATATTTTATATCATTGCTTGTAACATTATTTTGAAATTTTGATTTCCAGCTTCAAGTTTGAAATGATGGATCCATGATTCGTGCGTTTATCGTAATTTTCCTTATATTTCCTATCAATGCATAATTTATTAAAAATATGTCACGCATGAAATGAATTTTGATTGATCGTCTTCTATCACTCTTATCTACAATTTGGTTAAGACCCGTAACGTAAACAAAATTGAACAATAGATAGATGTGAATATCTAGATAAGCAAATTATATTTGACGAGAGTATAAGTTATTTCACGGCTATATAATTAGATTGAATATTCATTCAAAATTTATAAAACGTTAAAAATATATACATATATTTATATTGCTAACTGCACCTATTACTAAATAAAATTTAGCTATTTTGAACTAAGTTTCATTTTCAAATATAAATATATATGTCTTAAACGACAACCACACATTGCAATTGTCTGTAATGCTTGAATGCAGATATGTATATAGTTCACATGAACCATATACTTCGAAGATTTGGTGAAACATTATTCCGTTTATCGGCATATTTATTGTCTAGTGCTAGTTTGTAAAACAGCTTCAAACTATATTTAAATTCAATTATCTTTAGAAAAAAATATAAATTTATTTGGTTTATCTGGCGTAAGAAAATTAATTTCATGTTATGCTTAAGTATGACAAAAGTTAGATAAAAAAGTATTTATATCGATTATATAAATAATCATAGTTTGAACTCAGATATATTATGTAACGTACTCGATCTTGCTTTCTATACTGACACGATGTTTGCCTCCCTATTAAAGCTATTACCAGTATGCATTTCGACCAAACACATCTCCATACTCCTGATTGATTGAATGGTCCTCAACGATACTGAACTGCTAAACTAGGAACCGTTTATTATAAATTTATTTAAGATGTTATTTGATTCTATCAACGAACAATTGAGCACTAAACAGAAAAAAATAAGACTTGATAGCACCTCTGATCCATAAAAAATAAAGAAACTCAAAACAGAAAGAAATAGAATCAGTTACCAACTTCGAAGGGCTTTCAAAGATAGTGATGAGAATTAAGCAACAAGATTTAAGTTATTGAAAAACCACCAGACAGTTGAAACGTTTTTAAAGCCATCAGTCTACAAAGGAAAAACCAACATCATCATTAACGACCATCTTGGCAAAATAACTATGCAAGATAAGGAAAAAAGAACAATAGCTACAAGCTTCTTCAAGGGACAATTAAACCTAAAAAACGAAGTTGGAAATGGAAAAATGAACATAATTTCAACACAAGCCAAAACACCGAATGCAGTCAAGAAAAGGAAGGCGGAAGATACCATCAACGAGTCCACTACCGACATCCAAATATGGATGGACGGGTCAGCCAAAGACGGTAAAAAATGGCGGAGCCGGAATACAAATTACAGGAATGGGCAACCTTAAGATAGCTGCTCTATCAGGGCAGTATAGCTCGAGCTATCAAGCAAAAATGACTGCCATCAGAGAAGGCCTCCAAGAAACTAGCAAACACCGATGGAAAACCGCTACAGTCTTCACTGACTCAAAGGCTAGTTGCAATGGAGTTGCACTGTGGTGTTGAAGGAAATGAAGCCACAGACCGCTTAGCTGAGAAAAGAGGGAACAAAACCAATCCAACTAGAAGATTCCCTACAGCGCGGTCAAAATAGCCATCAGCAAAACGTGGGAGCAACAGCGAAGAAAATGCGAACATTCAACAGTCCAGCTTCAAGACATCATACAAGAAGACGAGATCAGAATGATCAGGTATTTACTTAGTGAAACCATGACCACTATCACATTTGGAAAAGAGAACAACACATTTGAAAGCGTTATTGGGTCCCCTCAAGGGGACTGTCTCAGTCCAATGTTGTTAATTTTGTATTTAGAAAGAGCTCTGAGAGAATCAAGAAATTTCAAACATAAACATATTTAAATATAAACACATGTAAATATATTTTTTAAATCTATACTTTCTGGTGTTATCGATTTTCAAAATACATTATTTAAAATTCTAAAATAATTCATTAAAATAAAATCTACAATTTATCAGCAAATTATAAAATTTCTAAAAAATATTTATCATCAGCATTCAATTTTTTTATTAGAAACATACCAAATATTTCCTACAATGAACTTTCTATATTTCTATTTTAAATTATTTTAATCTTCATAATTTTCTTGCGTAAAGGTACATATTTTTATTTTTATTTTTGTTATAACATATACTCATTTATTTTATTTCAAAGGATTACTACTTGTCATTCCAGCTCCCATTCTTCACGATTTAATCTTGACATAAAATATCAATTTAACGAAAGCATTTAATCACAATTAAACATTTTCTAATATGTTGTTTTCGTAACATTTATATACGTTTAAACTAATATTTTCATTTTCTCGGCTTATAATATAACTTCGATGCTTAAAGTTTATGTCTGGGTATGTTCAAAAAATGTCTGTTTAAGGAAGTTTTATAATTTTCCACTTTTAGAAAAAGTGAAAAATATATGTAGTAGCCAAATTGTCCTTGATCATTGCTCAAATCATGATATTACTGGATGAAACTATAAATATACATATATGTACATGAAATATATATCATAATGTTTACTCTGATCCTTTTGTGTTTTTTCATCTGCTGGAAGTGAATTAGTAACTTTTCGAAAAATATTATTATTAAAACAAGGTATTTTGTATACTATATATTAAATAACTGCGTCCTATATATGTTTCAACTGTCCACAATTTCAATCATCAATTTTTGTATATTTGGTCTTACTTTTAAACAATACTCGGATTTTATCTTTTAAGTAATAAAATATTCATTAATTGAGTCTCAATCAAATAACAATGTGATATGAAAAATAAAAAATATAGACAGGATCTTCACAATCCTCACAGCAAATCTATTTTCGTAATCGGTCTGTCAATACAAGTGTCACATCACATGAAAAGAGCGTTTCGAATAACTAAAATTATTCACTAAAAAATAATTATATTTCATTCAATATCCTATGCGTTGGTTATTATATTTCACAAAAATTACAGAATCTGCCTATATTGTTATGGATAAGGTCAACAGCATCAATCAAAATGCCTATATCATTTATTTTGTCCTAATTTGAAGCAATAGTTTATTCTACCATCTATTATATTAATTATTCACATATCATCCTTCAACATTCCGTAAATACCTCCTTGAAATGATAAAATTACTGTTCTCACTACGTCAACGATACATACTCCTGTAAAATAATTTAAAACATTGTAATTATAATTTATTTTGATATCATCAGAATGACACGCCTTTGCAGTGATATGTTATTAAATGTCCAAAAAATGTCCAATGAAATAATGCATGAAACAATTATTTGGAAATAGCGTTAACAGTTCTATTTTACAGTGTGTCTATATGTCTATATGTAACACCACTAGATCAAAATATTCTTTCCTCTTATAACTCAAGCAAAATAATTAACAAAATAATTATCCTTTCAATACTGCATATGAGAACTATACCTTTGTAAATAGATAGGTCAGAAATAACTAATGTATCATACATTTAATAGTTATCAATATATTCAACATATGTCTAAAATTTCAGGGAAACCAAAAAATATCAAAATCAGTAACGATAAAAACAAAGAATGATCACAAATAATTTATACTTATATATAGTGTATATGTACAATACAAATATGATTAAAGGTAAATTATCTCAGTAATTTTAAGTGATTGTAATAAAGTTTTAAGTTATTACTAATAATACGTAAGTGGTATCAAACGTTATACTTAAAATACATAAATAGACATTCTTCAAATAATACTAACCTACATATTCTATTTTAAATGAAATAAAATAAATGTAAAATGTATATAACAGGCTTTATATATGTAGGTATATATTAATAATAGATGTAAGTTTCCTGGAGCAGCATATTTAGTGAATAAGTTGAAATATAATAGATGAAGCACAAGCTGCTGAAATAAAAGTGTATTTTGCACAAATTTTCGGAAGAGAAACTTCCCTTATCGAGT